>JASDQU010417466.1:0-10269 GCA_032191745.1 Picea mariana
AGTGACCCTCTTTGCTTCTTGTGAAGCCAAGTACCAACATATAAGTATCAAATTTTTTATACCACATCCTTGGTGATTGTTTTAAACCATACAAGGACTTTTTCAGCTTGCATACCAGCTCCTTCTTTCCCTTCACAAAAAATCATTTTGGTTGATTCATATAGATTTATTCTTCCATATCCCTGGGTAGGAATGTTGTCTTCACATCCATCTATTAAACTTCAAAATCAAACGCAAGATCAACAGATAATATAAATCTAATAGAGGTTAACTTGGAAACATGAGAAAAAATTTCACCAAAATCAATTCCCTCAACCTGGGAATAACCCTTTGCTACTAACCAAGCTTTGTATTTCTCCACTTTGCCTTTTACATTCAATTTCTTTTTAAATACCCATCTATTACCAATGGGATTTCTTCCATTCGGAAAATCTACTAGATCCCACGCCTCATTCTCATCCAAGGCTTCCATTTCTTCGACCATGGCCTTTTTCCAGAGTTTTCCATCCTCTAAATCTACTGCCTCCCTAACAAGTCTAGGATCGTCATCAGTAATAGACAAAGAAAAATTTGAACGGAAATTAGGTGGATTATACCTTTCTAGTAGCCTTTTTTCTCGAACCAATATCCTCAATACTGGAGTATGAGGATCTTCTTCTTCTAATTCTTGTTCTTCTGGAGAGTCGGATTCATCATCCTTTAACTCAAACTATTTCTTCTTTGGTTCTTCCTTACTTGGTAGGACTTCTTGTTTGAAAACATATTTCATTTCTCTAAATACCACATCTTAGCTATACACAACCTTCTTATTTTATGGGTTCCAAAGATTATAACCTTTTAGACAATCTTTATACCCAATAAAGAAAAACTTTTTAGCGTTCTTGTCTGTCTTACTTTTGTTTTCGTTTCGAACATGAACATAGGCCTCACAAAAAAATACCTTGATATGTGTGAGAGAGGGTTTCTTTCCATTCCATACCTTGTGTGGAGTCTTGTCATCCAGTGTTGATGAGGGTGATCGGTTGACCAAGTAACATGCGGTACCCATTGCCTCTCCCCACAATTATTTTCCTAAACTAACACGACTAAGCATGCACCTTGATTTTTCCATCAGCATCCTATTCATCCTTTCTACAACTCCATTCTGTTGAGGTGTATATGGAGTATTCTTATACCTTGCTATGTCGTACTTCTTACAGAAATCTTCAAATTCATTTCGACAGAACTCTCCACCATTATCCGTCCTCAACACCTTAATTCTTTTATCTGTTTGATTCTCAACAAGAGCCTTAAACTCTTTAAACATGTCAAAGACTTCATATTTCATCCTGAGGAAATATATCCAAGTATTCCTCAAAAAGTCATCTATAAATGAGACATAGTAGATAGATTTTCCCAATTATGGAACCGACAAAGTTCCAAACACATCACTATGCACTAGTTGTAAAATTCCTTCTGCCCTCATTGCACCAGAGGGGAATCTTACCTAGTTTTGCTTCCCATATACACAATGTTCATGGAAATAAAAATATAGAGAGCATTTAGACATACCTTCAACCTTACCTTTACCATGTAGTAGTCTAAAACCCTTCTCTACGATATGCTCTGGTATTTGATTCCACAACATAACCTTTTCTCCAGAGAATGTAGGAGATTTTTCTTCTTGAGCTCCAATATCAGAAACAATGGAGCTATTACACCCATCACTAATAGTGCTTCCTTGCATCTTATACAGAGTTCCAATCCGAACTCCCTTCAACAACACCATTTCTCCTTGATCCATCCTGCAGGTTTCTTTTTCAAATACTGATTTTACCCCTGCATCGTCCATTTTATTTATAGAAATCAAATTTATTGCCAATCCTGGGATGTGCAAAACACTAGGAAATGTTCTAATCCTTCCATATATGAGCCTCAAATTGACTTTTCCTCATTCTATGACTTTGACTATCAATTCATCAACTAGGAAAACATTACCTCCATCATACCTTTCATATTCACATAACCACTCCATGTGGAGAGTCATATGAAAGGATGCACCTGAGTCAGCCATCCAAGCCTCATGGTATGCATGTGTTCTTGAAGAATCCAAGTACACATACCCTCCTTCTTCCTTGGAGGTATTTTCTTCTATAGAGGGAGCACCTTCAGATCCCTTCACTCTCTCAATGCTTTTGGATCTACATTGCTTCTTGAAGTGCCCTTCTTTTCCACATCTCCAACATACCTTTACAAAATTTCCAGGATATTTAGATCTAMMCTTAGATTTAGATCTCCCACTTGAGGACTTAGATCTATTTCTTTCCTGGGAGCATCCTCTTGCAAATAATGCATATGTGCTCTATCCTTCCATATTCTTCCATCTCATCTCCTCTGACAACAGACATGAGACTACATCATCGAAACTCGAGGTAGTTGTATTACTACCTATGGCCACAACTAGACTATCCCACGAGTTTGTTAAAGAGCACAATAAACTCATACACTTATCTTCATCTGAAACTTTAATATCAACATATCATAATTGACTTACCACAGTATTGAAGGCGTTCAGATGCCCTGTCACCGAGTCTCCATATCTCATCCTCGGGTTATATAGCTTCTTCCATAGGAAAAATTCATTTACCAGGGACTTAGACTGATACAAATTCCCCAGCTTATCCCATAACTCCTTCATTGTAGCTTCCCCTGACACATTCAATAATATTGAATCTGAGAGACACAATCGGATTGTGCTCTTCGTCTTTCGATCAAGATTTTTCTAGTCATATGTTGACGTTCCTGTAGGTGCAATACCTAGATCCACCGCGATCCACTGATCTCTTTCTACCAACAAATCTTCCATCTTGAGCTTCCACAGCTCAAAACTTTTCCCATTAAATTTCTCGATCTTTATTTTCAAACTACTCGTCATTTATTTTCACTTAAAGAATCAATACTGCAGATCTCCCACTATAACAAGGCTTATAAAAATCCCGAGCCAAACCCCTGACCACAAAGGTGTCCCCCTAAAGACAATAATTTATCGGATACCAAATGTATATTTTAACCTTGTACAATTATTTACTGCAAATAGATTTTCAATAAAAGAACAGAAAAGATGCAATGGAAAATACACACATTACACAGAGATTTTTCCCCTAGAAACCTAAACCGGGAAAACCAACATATTCTATATTCATCATCTCATACATTGTTTACAATAAAATATACATATAGGATCTCATAGCATCCAAAACCCTAATACAATAACTTGGAGTAGTCAACAACCTTAATTCCTTAATCGAAAATAGAAAACCATCAACGAAAACCATGTGCCGAAAAACCTCCCAAAAACGGACACAAAAATTGCCAATTTTTTTTTTCGAGGGCATTTCCCTCAAACCCTTGCGCAGGGTGGCTCTCGCCCCCTGTGACCCCCTAGGAAAGAGGGTTCTCTTCCCCCCTATAACACCCCGGAGGGGGGGCCTAGCAGTGACACTAGTTTTAATCATGCAAATAATATAACACATACTGAACAATTTGCTTGTGGATGTCGTCGATGCCTAACAATGACCGGCGTCAACACTCTTAGGATTAACTTAAGTTTTGACAGTGATTTTGAAGGGTTTTTTTTGGGGAAAACGTTAAGTATTGAAGGATTTATTTCATTCCCCAAGTTAGCTATACCTTCCTCATTCTAGTGATAAGTCATATCAAGCTAGGGAAACGTTCAAAACATTGAAACAAAAAGGAACCCAAAGTCTAAAACTTATTAAGGTTCATCAGGCATCAAAGCAAAAAGAAAAAATTAGAGAAAGTGGTACCCAAAAATTATAAAATTTTAAGGGTGTGTTGAGTGCTCAACACTGAGGTATATTGTCATTGATAGGGACAACATATTCCTTAATGCATTTTGGCAGGATTTGTTCAGGTTGGCTAGCACAGAGTTGACTCACAGCACTAGTTACCACCCTCAAACAGATGGACAGACAGAGATTGTGAACAAATGTCTCAAGGGGTATATATGTAACTATGTGTCCAGGAAGTAGAAGGCATGGATGAAGTCGTTGCATTTAGTGGAACACTGCTATAACACCACTTATCACACTTCCATTAGTATGACACCATTCCAAGAATTATATAGTTATGATGCTCCTTCTTTTGTTGACTTGGCATTTGGATATAACATGGCTCCCAAAGCCAAGGAATGGATCCAAGAGAGTCGGGACATACTCAAATCTCTCAAGGAAAATCTGCAGATAGCCTAGAATCAATAGAATATCTATGCATACAGTCACAAGGTTGAGCACACTTTTGAGGTGGGAGACTCAATATTCTTGAGGCTACAACCATATAGACAGTCTTCACTAAAAAAAGGTGGTGCAGAGAAACTTAAGCCACGTTTTTATGGTAACTATAGGGTGATTTTGAGATTTGGTGAGGTAGCTTATGAGTCGGAGTTGTTGGAGGGAAGAAAAAATCATAATGGGTTTCATGTCTCGTGCCTCAAAAAGGCTTTGGGACAACATGTCATTGCTTCAACAAAGTTACCCCCATTGGATGAGGAGGGACAACTAGTATTGGTTTCTAAGGAGGCATGGGAGGTTCGGGAGAGGAAGTTACGGAATAGAGTGATCCAAGAGTACCTCATCAGATGGAAAGACTTACGAGCATAGGATTCCACATGGGAAGTGATCAGATTCCACATGGGAAGTGATCAGATCTTTCAACATCTAAATTTGTAGTTGATTGAGGACAAGCGATCTCGATAAGGGAGGACTATAATGTCTGTTTCCAAATGAGCTCTCTGGGATATTGACAAAATAGCCTAAATAATTCTCGTATGATATAGTCAGTGGGGAAAAGGGAATCAATAATTATTTAATGTCATCGAAGAAGGAATAAAAACAAATTTTAAACATGGCATTGAGTAAGTAATTAAAAAAGGTGCCTAAGTGACTATGGGGAAATGAAAAGTCACTTAAACTTATTAAAAGGCAAAAGGGTCCCAAAAGGGTCAACAAAAGAATAAAAAGGGAAATGAGGCGCCTCTCTATCATTCATTCACTTGCTAAATTCTAAAATTGAGTTGAGAGAGATCTTGTGGGCTTTGGCTCTTGGGACGAAAAACCCTAGAGAGTTTTTGGAGATTGGTTTCAGTGATGAAACTATCCACCCTAGCTAGTCAATGAGAGGATATCATCCATATCTTCCTAATGTGCTTCATTGGTGATGGAATCCATGGTATGGTGGCTGAAATATTTTTTTTTGGCTGAGTTCTTTATTGGTGGTTGGGTTTCCTTCATTCTGGGACGAGTTTACTCCTTTGGACAAGTCATTCTCTCTTGTTGGGCAAGTTACCTTTTGATGGGTCAAACTAAGTGGTAGAGGTTGTTTTTTTGCATTGGGGTGTCTAGTTCTCACTGTTGGGTGCATTATATGTGTGGTTGGGCGCACTCATATTGAGGCTAGGTGCATATCTTGAAGAAATATTGTAATTGAGTAGCTTCTACACCAATCTAGGTGCATTCTCTTGGATCTGGGCAGCATATTGTTTATGCTAATAAAACCTTCCATTTTTTGGTCGATTCCTTTGCTAGAGGGTCGAGTTAACCCATATTGTGGTTGAATTTCATCATTATGGGCAACATTCTCTTTGTGGGTTGAATATGAGACATTGAAGAAAAAATATGAGTTGTTGGTTGAATTGTGGCAGCAAGGGGTCTAGTGGGCTGAGATAAAGGGACGAATATCTATAGAAGGGTTTGCCATCATTTCCATTTTTTTTCCTCGCTAATAGAAACGAGTCTAAAGCTGTAAACTAGGGCGCTAAGCAAGCTATTTTCACCTAGAAGCAACATCTTTCACTGTATTTATCAAGTTATCTACAACAATACAAATATTAGATTGATTTTTGTGTTCTGTTGTATTAATTGTTAGGTTTGATGTGCTCAATTGATATAAAAGCATTACTTTCATAGTTGTTT
Source organism: Picea mariana (assembly GCA_032191745.1). NCBI lineage: Eukaryota > Viridiplantae > Streptophyta > Pinopsida > Pinales > Pinaceae > Picea > Picea mariana. Next base: position 5,970 of record JASDQU010417466.1, read on the forward strand.
GACTTTCATTTGGTGTTTGATATAATTATCAGCAGAGAGTTATAAGTGCTTGAAATTACGATTAGAATATTTATTTTTAAAATGTTTGACAATTTGTCTAAACCATTAACCAAGGAAAATTCCAAAAAAAAACTAGCTGGAACATTACAGTGCAGCTTGATTCAACTATCCATTCATTCTGATAAGTATGAGCATGCAAGGCCTAAGAAGCACTAACATAAAACCTATAGTTTTTCTCCTTACCTTTTGAAGTTTAGTTCTGCAAGTCAATCAATCTTCCAGTTGACATGTCTCCTTCAAGTTTCTTCAATTTCTCCTCTAGGTCCTTGGTAGTCTAATGTAACACCCCCATTTCCCCCAGTCTGTAAATATAATTATTATTATGACCAAAACTATATACAACCAGTTATGTTATCATTGAAATACAATGGACCTTTGATAAATTATGTAATATAAATATTTGGTTGTTAATGCAACAAGGATATGTTCAACTATTGTTGAAGGGATGACCTTCATAGGTTATGATGTCATGAGAGGAATGGTGCAAGAGGGAAGCTATTAATAGTTGAAATAACTCTACCAGGAAGTACCCTATCAATTTAAAAGCAAATGCAAAACCTGAACTATCCTCAGGTAGAAAATTTATTACCAATCAAGCTGGTAGTTGGGTAGTCTACTTTGGGAATCAATGAAGGATGGGAAGAATTACCCATCAGAAAGCTACTAAAATGACCCACGAGGTCTTGGGGAAGAATAAATGAAAAGAAAGGGATAGAGGACAACAAGAGGGAGGAAGGGAGTGTTGACGATTGAAAATGTCAACGTAGTTTCACCCCCAAATTGTTGTTAAAGCCATTATTATATAAGAATAAATAATGTTAGTAGGTGGGACCCCCCTTGTTTTCAAGATCATATATTTTCATTTTCAATAGTATGATGATGTGCTACAAAGGTTTACATGGTTGATGAGAATATCTTTGTTATTGATATGAGTAGAGTTTTTGTGGTGATATCCCTTCATGCGACTATAGCCTGCTACCCATTAATGGTGACTGTTCTACTGCACCTGCATAACAACATATTAGTAAAGTTACATTAACGACATTTTTAAAGAAGAAAAGGTATCACAACGAGTACAAAGGAACCTAGTCCTTCATTACCACATGCATAAATATTTGTTATCTATTGTTAGCTCTAGTTACAAGGAAAATGCTATGAAAGTGTTTAAATACATTTTTATATATGCATATGGTGAAAATTTTGGTGGTACACTTTGGCAAGGTAACAATGCAATGGTTATGTATCGATTAATGGAATCGATGGATGACTTACCTACGTCATAACGTTGGTGGCTCATGGAAAGAGGGCTTGCATTTTTATGGTGTTTATGCTATGTTTCAGTTAAATGTTGATGATGCTATACATGATCCTTTAGATTGTGTAGTGGTTGAGCGATGTATTTGAGTTATATCAGGAATGTAAATAGGGGTGGTGCATTTGGCAAAGTGAATGCAGATGGTTGAATTACTATGTGGATTTGGATTATGTTATGGTTTAAAGTTATTGCTACTATCGATGCCTCAGTTGATTAATGGTGATTAATGGGAGGCTCGTTGGCATGTACTGTGGAGTAAATGAGAGATGGGTGGAGGTGACGTAAATTTACTGCACGTCACCTTTACCCTTTCCATTGGTCGCCACCCCAGTCGGGCTAATGTTTGATCTTGCAGTTGTGTTCACGCTCCAGATTTCTAGCAGGGTGAAATTGCTCAACCACTTCTCATCTTAAGGATTTTGATCAACAGGTATGTCTCTTTTGGCCATTCTTGACGTCACTCTGGTTATGAAATGATTCTGGCTCAGTTGTGTGGGTTTGTGTTATCTTGAGTGCTGCAACTATGTGGAATTTTGGATTGGAATGAAAAATAGATGGTTCAGTTTAAGTTCGTTGGAATGTTAGTCTTCCTGGACAATAGTTCTTTATTTCCACTGTGTGTTGGTCGAAGGGTTTTGTTTAAAATCATGGCATGGTGAATGTCTTTGCGGTTATCGAGTTAAATTAAGAGCCTCGTTTTCTTATTTCGGCCTTGCAAAGGCATTGTCTCCCATCCACAAGCACCATAGCCCTTTGGGTGAATGCCTTTGGCCTCGAAGTCTCACTAAAATTAGCCTCGTTCCTTCTCTGAAAAGCTACTATGCCAACCCTTAACCCTCTAGGCTCCGGTTGCATAGGGAAACTTTCGTACCTGTCAAGTGGTTTCTAGTTATTTTGGTTTGTTACCTTGGGTACGAGCTCACCCGTGAGTCGTATAGCCGTCGTGTTGTTATGGTTACCCACCACTGCCTCTCTGATATCAGCATAAACCTTACATTGCTACTTAAGGTCACAGTCACCCGCCTTATGCTAAGTAATTCAATGTTTTTTTAATGGAAGGGCCTCTACCCTATATCGATTGGGTGTTTGGTTATGTATAGGCTACCATGGTTGTTTCGGTTGGTTGTTCCTCTACCACAGTGACATTTTTTAGTTGGTATACAGTCACTAAAATTCACACTTTTTATTTTCCGATCGGTGGCTGGCATTGGTTACGATTTTGGGGATTGCTCGTGTTGGTCATGTTCTGTATAGGGTTTTTGCAAATAAATCATTGAGTTGAGTATATTGCATCTTCTATTGTCGGTTGAGTGATCCCGAGTGTGCATAGCTCGGTCGACCATGATTAGCTAAATCGATGGCTTGGCACAGTATATTGAGTTCTATTGTGGTTGATTATTGTTGTGTGTTATGGAATAGTTGCATCATGAAGTTTCCTCAGTTACACACCATGCATTATTGATCGTAAATTGGCCATTGTTGATGACAGGCGTGTTGATTATTTGGTTAGGGTTTTAAGTCACCTTGAGTGTTTTGTTTTAAAGTGACATGGTTACATCGCCCTTGAAGTTTGATCAATAATGATTGTTTGGTTGTATAGTCAATTATCATTACCAGTCGTGGCATCTGAGGTTTTCGTATCTTGATTATTTTTTACATATACATGTGGGAAAGAATATTGTTACAGACCTTGATCGGCTCCATTGCAGAAGTAGCAACTTCGTTATTATTTCATAAATATGTGTTTTAAATATAGATTGGATGTAGTAGTGGTGGATGTAAATGATTATAGATTGGGAATGAGTGTTATCATTGACTGTTATAACATGCAGAATATGTGAATAAAAGGAACTGAACATCTTACAAATTATGTGAAGTACTTATGTTTTGTAATGGTGTTGTGTTGGATATAAATGGTCGATGAAATTAAAACACTACACAGAAATTATTACTCAAGTCATTTGACTGTTGGTTGATGCATATTTCCTTACTGCAATATATGTTATGGAGTGCTTGATTTATCTCATGAACAGTAACCGTTTATTTTTCCCCTTCAATATCTCATTTTTCGCTAATTATAAACCCCTCACATATCGCATATACATTTTGTTCACCCCTTGTTCTGATATTGATCACATATAAGGAAAATGTTGTGTTAGATTGGGTAAAAGTGGCAAAGTCTTGTGTGGATTGAAGTGAGTTTTATTGGTTGCTACAGTTGATTGTTGTTATCATTGAGCAGTGACCATATTTCTTCCCTTTCATTATATCATCTTTTCGCTAATTACAACCCCTCATGTATCCCTGAGCATTGTTTTCACCCCCCTGCTCAATGATTGACATTAGAACAATTTGTATGGATTGGATTACATGAGCCTGATACATTCTGAGCCAAATCTATTTCATATTTTTAAGGAGTTTTCATGCATGGTTATTTAAAAGACTATTTGTTGATTGTTAACATATGCACGATGAGTTTTTTCAGTAGGGGAATCCATGGTTGAGGAAACAGAGGTAGACGTAACTGGAACCGAGGCCTAAGGAAGCCTAGGTTCTCAATTCATTTTGATGTTGATTCTGAAGAGCTGGGCCAATTGTTACACGTTGGATTCTTTAATTGGATTGGACAAGGGATAGTCCATCCAAGGCCTGAAAGGCCTCCCTTCCAAGCCCCTTGGACCCCCGATATACTAGTGCCTCTTCATGTCTCTTTACAACCTGAAGTCCCAGAAAATGATGGGTGGCAAGAGATTGTCCACCCAGCGATCTCCCAACACTGTGGCTGGCCAAACTTATCCTTGCCTACTCCTCCACCTTTAAACCTCATCATCCTAGTTGTCCCTAACCATTCGCCAGTGCAATCTTCCCACGCCAGTAAGAGACTAAAGACTGAATCCCCTCACGCATTAGATAAAGGAAAGGTCA
>JASDQU010417469.1:0-10269 GCA_032191745.1 Picea mariana
AAAGTGGACCACACAAATCACTGTGAACAAGCTGCAAAGGACCTGAGGCATGCCAAGAGGCACCTTTTTCAAAATTGTCCCGATGATGTTTGTCGAGAATACAACTGGCACAAACACCATCTCTGCATGAAATAAGAGGAAGACCAGTCACCATCTGTTGATTACATAGTTGCTGCAATGAGCGATAGTTTAGATGACCAAACCGCTCATGCCAAAGTTTGCTCAAGTCATCGCTGTGAGCAATAAAAACTGATGAAAAAGATGATGACCCAAAGTTGTCAAACTTGTACAACTTGGTAATATCATCAGCAATTCTAGTTGCAAGAACATGATTAGGATCTTTTAGATCCTTGATTACAACTTGGTGAGGTGAAAACTCTATGGTTTTACCTTCACCCGAATGAGTGATTTGATATACTGATAGAAGGTTACAAGAAAGACTTGGAACACATAATACATCATTGAAATGACCATTTTCTACTTGTATTGTTCTAGATCCTTCAACACTAAAAGATCTATCATCACCAACAAATATTTTCTTGGTGTTACATTCATTTAGAGTAGAAAATATGTCTCTATCCTTAGCCACATGATAAGATGCTCCAGAATCAACAAGCCACTTATCAGAAGTAGAAGTAGAAGATGTATTGAAGGAGAAACCAGAAGCAGAAAGTGCATGTCCATGAGAAGAAGAAGAAGAAGTAGGATCGATACTGATGTTGTGCTTCTTTATCGTTGCTTCTAAAGCTGCCATCTTCTTGAAACATTTGGATTCATCATGGCCATATTTATCACAAAAGTTGCAATGTCTGTCAGTCTTATTATTTTTATATTTTGCTCCTTTATCTCCATTCAGAGCAAAAGTTGTCTAAGTGGGTTTGGGAGCCTTATATTGCTTGTTGTTGTGGCAATGATGTTGTTTCTTGGGATTCTTGGGTTTATCTTTCTGTTGGGCAACCAAGGCTTTGTTGGAGGTACTTGCAGTGTTGATCACTCCAAGTTGTACAAGCTTATCTTCCTCTCTAATCAAAGCAGCACAAAAGGACTCAAGAGTGGGTTTTTCATAAGCTTTCCCTAGAGCCTCTCTCATGGCATAAAAGGTAGATACAAACACATAATATGCACTACCTAGCTTAGAAAGAATAAGATAGATGCAATGCTCTTCCTCCTTTTTTATCTTACATTCTTGACATAAAATTTTGAGTGTTTTAAACCTAGATAGATAGTCTCCAAGGCAAGAAAAATCACTTGGACTCAAGGTCAATACTTGATTTTCTAACTGTTGTGCTCGAATAATATTGAGTTTACCAAACACATATTCAATCTTGTCTCAAGCTTCTTCGGGGTCATCAATTTCTTGGAGGTGGTATCTTAAATCAGGAGAGATGGACATTCTGATTAGTCCACGTGCTTCATCACTTTTATTAGCCCATTTGACTTTCTTATCATCATCAGTAGATTCTTTTTCCTTTCCCAAGGTAATCCAATACAAGCCTTTACTTCTTAATAAATCTTCCATATGAGATTTCCATTGGAAGTAGTTGTTGCTGGTAAGCAAGACATTACTTGTAGAATCCATATTAAATATGCAGATAATGTGGATTCAAAAACTAAAACTGATGATCTAGATGGAAAGATCTCGAAAATTTATGCGGTTTTAAAAAAAGGCACTGAAAACAAACTTTCGATGTGAGAGTTATACCCTTTTAAAAAAGGCATAAACGGTAATCAACTGACCATGTGATAGTGTAAGTTCCTTTATGAAGTGACCCACTTTTATAAAGAGAAGTGGGGATCACTTTTACAATGAAGTTACTCTATAACAGAAAAGTTGCATGCAAAATAAATAACTCTAAGATAAAATATTAAAGCTACTTATAGTGATTCACTTTTATACTTGAAGTGAAATACACTTTACAATTTTAGCATGAACCTTTTTTTAAAAAGTAACAAAAGAGAGACTTGAACTCAAGACCTCTTACTTAATAAGGCAAGTTTTAACCAAATGGTCTAGCAAAACATATTGTAATGTTCAAAAGGAGGATTGGGGGTGTTGTTGTTGTTGTGGAAGACAACCTTGGAGAGCGTGCTAAAAAAAAACTCTTTTCACACAAGAAAGAAATTTCGCTTCTCGATGACAACTAGGGTTAGATCTCGGTTAGCTTACCTGGAAGATGCACCTTTTCCTATCTATTTCTGATTTGTCGAGATCGCACAGGGCGCGGAGCAAAGAGAATACACAGATCTAAAAGAGTAGCAACCTGGAAATAAAAAAATATGAACCGAAATAAAACCAAAATAAAACTTTGCAGAAATTTAAAAAAATGCGTATTCAGGCTTTATACCTCCGGATCTGACTATAATGGTCATATATTGGGCAACAGAAACCTTTTCGAGTGAAATGAAAAGTGTTCCCGAATGAAACAAGTGCTCTAGACGCAATAGAATAGTCCGTTTTACCCATAAATGTACAGAAATGACAAAAAATGGAGATGATGCAACTCGACTTCACGATCTCGATCTACAACAGGAGCGGGTCTTCAAACAAACTCTGATACCATGTTCGACAACATAGGTATTCCAACAAAGGAAGAACACATTCAGTAACCACTCACATAACCATATCAAAAATCAACACACCGATGTTTTCACGTGGTAAAACCCCTACGGGGAAACATCCACGGCCCCAACCAATGCAACCACTTGGAGTAGTTTATTAATGCAAAGAAAAAGATTACAGAGAGATTTTACAAGAGAGTTTCTCACAATAGATCATGCTCTTTAAATAGAGATCATGGACAAATCTGGTGTTAAGCCATGGATCAATGGCCGTTAAGATCGAGGAGAGTATGAACCGTTGGATCACTCTATGTCGGGAACATATCGTGACCATTGGATTTCCTAACTACAAATGCATACTAATGCATACTAAAGAAACACACTAGAAAATACACTTTTACCTAACAACACAATAGACCAAGTAGATCTTAACTAACTCCTAAGTGTCTAAATATCCTAACACCTGTATGGGCCATAAATCAACTTGTATATGAAGAAATCGTAGTTTTTGTGACAAGTGTTTGATGAAATTTATACATGAGAATAATTGGGGGGAATAGTGTTTGAAGCTTGAAAATGTTAATTGAGTACTGCAATTACCAAATTGGAAGGATGTTAGAGTATTTGGATAGTTGATGGAGGCTTAAATGAATAAGTGCTTGAATTTCAGAGTTAGGTCTGTAATTTTTTTGGGAAATTTTAGTTTGCAGGTTATGTGTTTAACAAAATGTCAATGAAGAGAAGTGTATAAATCCTATTATCATACAAACTCACATTTAATAGATAAAGTCCAAAAGCTCAAGTGCAATCCAAGTGAAACTAAGAGGGGGCCACCGTCACCTCACCAACCATCTTCTGCACTACAGGTCGACTCTCCTCTGGATCAAGGGGGGATTCCCTAGGCCAAGATTGGCTAGGACTTAGGGCAATGACGATCAAAGTGATGTGAAGAGTAAATCCAGGCAAAATGGTTTGGGCAAGTTTTTGATTAAGAAAGATGGTAAAAAGGCTAGAGAAAAATGTCTTTTCATTGGGCATATGGGGTCAACCAGGGACTCTCTTGAAAAAAGAAAAGAATGGATATTGGGTGATGTCTAAGGTAGTCCGCTATAAACCTTAGATACCCTCCTATAGGGTGAAAACCATGGTACTCCCCTACAAACCCCATAAAATTGTCCTATATCCCTTTAACAAGCCTTTTAAACAATGGATTTTCAATCAACCCAAAGGTAGTCCACTTCAAACCTTAGAAGGTTATCATATATGATGATGACTAGGGTAATCCACTTCAAACCTTAGAAGGTTATCATATATGATGATGACTAGGGTAGTCCACTACAAACCCTAGAGAATCATCATATGTCATTTTTAGAAGCTCCAAGACAACTTCAAGGGAAGGTAGTCCTCTACAAACCTTCCCATGGTTTGCAAGATATGATTCATCAAAGAAAATACAAGGAAAGTGAACCTTCACCACTTGATAAACACATTTGCACTCAATACATCTAGCAAATAAATCCACACAGACTTAAAAAGAACACTTACTAGGTAAGTCCTTGTTCATCCATAAACCCTTGTCATGAATCATCAAAGAAATTGCAAAAACCATCCACAAATAGTCTCCTCAATAAAGGTACCTAGTTTTCCATCCATAACACAAATCCAAGACAAAATTACTCCAACAATTTTCATAAGTTTTATAACTCCTAAGGGATTTCTTCCGCAATCCACTTATCATTAAACGAGAGTAAATGTCTCTCTATTTGTAGAGAGAGAGAGACTTGGCTTCCTCTTACAATAAAATATTAATTTCCTAAATGAAATCCCCTAATCTAGCCCATGGAGGGGGTAAAAATCCTCTTTCTTCATTAAATAATCTAAAGAAATACAATGTAGGGGCTTTTCAAGCCACATGAACAAAATCGAAGGGGCATGAGCCTTGAAAGTTGAGACACAAAGAATGGATATTGGGTGATGTCTAACATAGTCCACTACAAACTTTAGATACCTTCCTATAGGGTGAAAACCATGGTAGTCCCCTACAAACCCTATAAAATCGTCCTATATCCCTTTAACAAGCCTTTTAAACAATGGATTTTCGATAAACCCCAATATAGTCCACTTCAAACCTTAGAAGGTTATCGTATATGATGATGACTAGGGTAGTCCACTTCAAACCTTAGAAGGTTATCATATATGATGATGACTAGGGTAATCCACTACAAATCCTAGAGAATCATCCTATGTCATTTTTACAAGCTCCAAGACAACTTCAAGGGAAGGTAGTCCACTACAAACCTTCCCATGGTTTGCAAGATAGGATTTATCCAAGAAAATACAAGGAAAATGAACCTTCACCACTTGATAAACACATTTGCACTTAATACATCTAGCATATAAATTCACAAAGACTTAAAAATAACACTTACTAGGTAAGTCCTTGTTCATCCATAAACCCTTGTCATGAATCATCAAAGAAATTGCAAAAACCATCCACAAATAGTCTCCTCAAAAAAGGTACCTTAGTTTTCCATCCATAACACAAATCCAAGACAAAAGTACTCCAGCAAATTTCATAAATTTTAGAACTCCGAAGGGATTTCTCCCCCAACCCACTTATCATTAAATGAGAGTAAATGTCTCTCTATTTGTAGGGAGAGAGACTCAACTTCCTCTTACAATAAATTAATAATTTCCTAAATGAAATCCCCTAATCTAGCCCATGGAGGGGGTAAAAATCCTCTTGCTTGATTAAATAATCTAAAGAAATATGATGTAGGGGCTTTTTGAAGCCACATGTACAAAATTGAAGGGGCATGATCCCTGAAAGTTGAGACGCATCATCAAAATGGTCTTCCACTTGTAGCATCCAGCCTTCAAAGGCTCTTTGACATTGGATTTTGCCACCATGAATGCAAACAAGCTACTTTACCTCTTCATCAACCCAAGCATGGACACATGGGCTCTCAAATGATCATGTGATCAGAAATGTCCCCAAAGAGCCCTTCTTATCAACATCTAAAATATGGGTTGGCTCCTTTATCATCTTGCTATGTAATTTCAGTGTATTGTTTAGGGTGAGGTTCTATAGGGCCCAATGGTTTGAATGGTATGTCTTGGTAACTAACTATCCTTTATGGATCCTCTCCCTCTTAGGAATGTCTTATCCTCTTACCAATTTGCAACAATATGTGTCATCAAACTGTGTATTGGCTCTTCAAAATATATCTTCCATATGTTGCAATAATTCCCTTGGATTGACGAGGTCGTATAACACCTTTGGGCCATTGTTTGCTATCGAGTAATGCCCAAAATGGACCCCTTTATGCTGCAACAAATTTTTGTACTAACTGTTATCCCCAATGGCTAATTTGGAGCAAGAATTAATGTGCATAAGACCAGTAATATCTTATGAGAGTGAGAGACTTAAAATAAGTCGTAATTGAGAGTGTTTTATGCTCTTCCTTAAGCACATAAGTCTGATTTTTTTTGAAGAAGAGTGGCCTAATCTGCTGTTACAAATGCCTCTTGAACATATTTGAATAGAATTCATCATTTTGTTGTTAAACCATGAATAGGACTAAATATTGTTGTACTAAACTCTAATTTGTGTACCATGTAAAGCATGGGAAAAACACCCTCTTGATGATTGATATAGGTACGAAACTCGTCTCATTCATCCGCCTTCCAGAGAAATCAAACCATGATTTGAATTCGCGAAGGGATGTGAAAATTTTAGAAAGGATGGAATTTAGAAAGGACCCAAGCTCTACTAGTTTATTATGCTATGGAGTACCAATCAATAGCAGTGTACTATCAACATGCAACAACTCCAGGTTCCTTAGCAACACAAAATTGAAATTCTTCAATTGAGGTCCCTCATCAACAACAAGACATTTCCACTTGCAACATGACAGTGCAGGCTTCTTCTTTTTGTAGGAACACACTTTTCCTAGGATTGCTCATCCATTGAATCAACCCACTACATTGTTCTTCAAACATATCCTTCAATGGTTTCCCCAAAGTGGTGGGTAACATCTGGCTCCTAATCGAGGACAAGAGAACTCCAGAATCTCGTCATCTCAAAATGAAGTCATCCTTTCTCATGTGCTTGATCATCATTGAAAACAAAGACACATCAAAGCATGAATGATTATATTCTAGAATTTTTGTTAAGGGTGTATCAAACACCATATTCTTTGCTTGGGAGAATAGTCTCATGTTCATCAATAGTAGCACCATTCATATCAGCGTGTTGAAAAAGCTCGCAAATGTCAGCGGCATGGTTCTCAAGTTTTCTCCCTCCAGGAAATGATTCAAAAGAAACATCTCTCCTCAGACAATGTGTTATTGTATCTCGAAGTCTTGATGGTTTGCAAGGAAACACAAAAACTTTTGCTTCATACATTATCATATCCTCAAAATCATCATCATTTCCACATGACCTATATTTACCTAGGTTAATTGTATTCCACATCAGTGTTGCAATTTGTAGATAGCCACCTTCAACCAACTTTCTTTCTAAAAACCCCTTTTTATAAATAAGAAGAAAGGCATATGGATCATTTGTACCAAACTTTTCTAAACATTGATAATATCCATGAGCATAGATTATTTATGTTGTAGAATTATGTGGAACATTTGAATCTTGATGAAAACACTCATAATTTGGCTCACACAGTAGCTTGTCAAAAGAATAATTTGAGGGTTCTTCCACCGGGCCTGCAGTTTTGTTTCCACCAACAAAATGATCCCCATATTCCCGTCCACTATTTGGGTTAGCCACAACATCAAAAGGTGGTACAAATTTTGCATAGCCACTTTCAACATGTGACTGATGGGTACGCAAAGTTGTGTCATAATTTTCACTAGTCTCCTTGTCACTTGATTGAATTTCAAAGGCATCCGAGTTTAGGTAATATGGCATCTTATCACAAGACCCCAAGTCTGCATTGTATTTTTTTATCTACATCCTCACTATTATATCACAATCATGGGAGCATAAATGTATTGTTGAAAGAGCTATGCAGACTTGTAGTGGGCCTATCCACGTCTGTTTGCCATAATTCATCCAACCCATTATCAATGAAAAAAGGGGATTGTTTATTCATACTACAATTATCTTTTTGTGCATAATGGGTGTCATCTAGGATAGGATATCTCACTACATCATGTTTTGCATGTTTTCCAAAATCGTCATCGGCCCCCATATTAATATATTCATAATGATTTTCACCATCCGTATCATAACAAGGGTTTACGCCACAAAATGAGTTCATGGATTGTATCATGTTGGATAAAGAAGAACAAGGTTGATTTAGGATGTCCTCTTTGATAACAACATCATCATTACCACCATACTCCTCCAACAAGCCTATAATAAGGTTAAACTTGTACCTCTTCTCCTCTTGGTGGTCATCATCAAGGCACACTACATATGACTTGCCTACTTTTTGCTCAAAGAAAGTGTCCATATCAATGTGCATACTAGAGCTACTATTGTATTGTTCTACTCGCTCTTTTCAGGCACTGAACAAATTTCCTTGCTCAAAAATGTCTTTTTTCGGTTCTGCAGTATATTCTCCAATGGGGCAACGAATAAAATCACCAAAATGATGCCCATCTTTCCCATAAACAATGGTATCTCTAGTATTATTAGGACTTCGTGTAACATTTTCATTATAATTTTGTTCAGATTCATGGTTACATTCCTTTGACAAATGGTTACAGGTGTGACCAAACTATTGTTCAAGCACAAAAATATATGTTGTCTAAATACTGTCTACAAGTGTGACCAAACTGTTGTTCAAGCGTAGAGATATATGCTGCTACAGGTGTTCCCAGATATGCCTCAAACTTAACCTCAGACTAGGCCTCTTCGCTGCCTTAGATTAGGCCTCTTCGCTGCCTCAGATTAGGCCACCTGTGACTGCTACAAAGATATATCAGACCGGAATTGGTTGTGTCAAAATGAGAAGGATAGGCTTATATTTATACTAATTCGTCACTATACTTTAGGGCTGACTTGTCCATCTAGAAATTATAATTTTCCTGTGGGCCAACTTTTCTTTTGGAGCATTATAATTCTACTTTATTATTTTCTATGGAGTCGACTTCTCAACTGGGATATTTCTTGACTTCTTTGGCATCTTCATCTATAAGAAAAGGTTATCCAAGAGGTGAATACCTCCTGTAGCTACTAGAAACATCAACAAAAAGATCCTCATGATTTTCGTTGAATGTAGAGACACCTCATAAATGACAAGATATGTTGAACAACAAAGATAGAATGATCATCAAATCTTGGAAGCTTCTTCTCATATTTTGGAGTTGGCTTATTTGGGTATCATGAAATGTCCTTAATATCCAAAGCAGGATACATGTCATGCAACTCCCAAGAAGCCATCTTTCACCACACACACATATTAACACGAGATCTTGAATCAAAATGAAATTTTTGTACTTTATTGCAATGGAGTCACCAAGGCGAGTTGTAAATGCCTTCACAATGATGTTTGTCCCACCTCACAAGCATAAAGTCTTCAAAATATGTAAAAAGAAGGTCTTCATTATTCTAATGGAGTCGCTAGGAAAATATCTTTGAGGTTTGAAAACTCCTCCAATGTTGTCTTATGGGAAATGTATTTTGTCCCCAACAACTAAACCAAAATGTTATCACAAGATCTAGCACCCTTGTGCAAAGCCTCTCACAAGGTGCAAGACAAGTGTAACTTTGGAAGTACTTTCCACTGTCACCTTAGCAATTACTTCCCTCGTTTTAGTGGAGGATGAAATCCAACACAAGGGAGGTTTCCGTAGCAACCTCATGGAATTCTATAGCAAGGTAAATTCAAGTCTACATCCTCCTGTATTGGTTACTCAAACATACCACCACTAGGTTTAGGTTGTCAAGGCAAGAGCAAGGTGGTTTAATCAAGTAGCTTTCAAATTTGTATGTATGAAGTATCTCGAACAATTAATGATATTAATCAAGTATAAACAAGTCAAAGAAATGCCCCGAACACTACAAATCTATAATAAAACTATAATTGTCATAAAACTTGTATTTAAGGTGATTAACTTCGACAATTTACCAAGTTATAACAATAGAAACAAAACAACCCCTTAAACAAGTGTGCATGCAATGAAAGAGGGATAAAAGTGTAAGATAAAACTAGGGTTTAGATAATAAAAAAATGCTTGCTAAAATGTATATGGCATACGACAACCCTAAAAAATCAAAGATGTCAAGCCCTAGGAGGCTGAAAATTATAACAACAATGCAATAAATGATGTCAAGGTGTAACCCAGGGGTGAAATATGACAATAAATCCTTCGTGTTAACCTATAAATGGTTGAAATTTGAAGGGAGATTGCAATAAATCCTAATCTAACCATAAAACAATCAAAGAGAAGGGAAGTTAGGGCTTAAAGTCACCAGCAAGGAAGAAAGACTAGTGTCGTCCAATCCTCTTTGGGCATATGGAGTCAAAATGAGCTTATCTAGAGAGACAAAGGAGAGCTTTGGCTAAAACCCTAAAGTAGTCCACTACAAACTTTATGTTAATGTTTATTCCATTATTATAGTTCTTTGCATTTCATAAGATAAGAGCATAATAAGAACAAGATCACTGAGAAATACACATCCACAAGAGACACAACATTTATCCTAGGAAACCCTCTAAGGGAAGAAAACCCAGCAAAAACTTC
>JASDQU010417483.1:0-10269 GCA_032191745.1 Picea mariana
CAAATTGGAGGAGTTGAAATCAACTACTTCGATGCAAATCAGAGGAGTTGGCATCAATTCCTCTAATGGAAAATCATAGGAGTTAATGTTAACTCCTTTGAAACCTAAAAAAATGGCTTTCATAAAATGGTCATAACGTTTGACTCAGGTATCCATTTGACACGTTATTTATACCGTTGGAAAATTATTTCTGAGATATACAACTTTCTAGCTATAGGTGTTAACAAATTATTAACTTATTACCATCATTTTTCAATATCAATATTTGGTACATTGTTGGCAACCCTGAAAAATGAAACGCCTCAATCATGAGCGGATGAGCCAGGGATTGAATTTAGGGAAGCTTACTTGATATTTAAATTATTTAATTACTCAGTTATATGTGTTCTAATGATTATTCTTGATGGTTTATTTGGAGTTACTCTCATCTATTGTATGTTGAATGGTGTTAGGTACCAAGCGAAGGAGGGTTGCTCTCAACATTCTCACGATGAAATATACAACCGAGGATGACAAAGGAGCTATAATAAAAGGTGTAGAAGTGATTGAGGAATAAAAAATAAAATCTCAAGAAAATGAATGAAGAATATATCTAGAAAATCTGTGACGATTGTTTATCAAACTCAGATGACAAAGATGCTCCCATGCCCAGGCTAGTCTTCATGATGCGCAAGGCACATATGGCCAAAATCCACAATGACCCACCAACTCTAGGAGACAAATTCAAAATGTAACCATTTTCCTTGTTACCCATTATCATAAAGAGGATGAGGACAAACATTGGAAGATGAAAGGTCACGTAGGGAGACAAAATGGCAAAGGTCTTAATGAACCTTAATAAATACTATAATTAAACCCAAAGAAAGGTCTCTTCGGCTCTTCAAACATTTTACATTTTTGAACTACTTTGGGAATACAATGTCAACCAAAATTGGAGAGATTTCCTTAGATTTTTCTTGTACTATTACTAAAACTGTTAATACAGAGAAGCCCTCCGGGCTAACTTTTGACAGAGAGAATGACTTGCATGTGTTGTTGTTTTTATACGAAATATTTCAAGAAGAAATTTTGTTGTTCACATGGGTTGTTTGTTGTTAATATGGGTTGTTTATGGACTATTATAATGCAATATATGTTTCCTTGCATTTTTGTCACTCTTTCTTATACTACATGTATTGAGCAAATGAGTTGCCAATGTATGTGATATAGTGACTTGACTATTCTGATTATATACTCATGTGCATGTGTTATTTGAATTTATTTCTTCATTTCAACTATCTGGGTGAAGGTATTGGTAGAGCTAGTTTCATGTCACATATCATTCACTTACGCTATTTTTCTCCTAGCTAGGATAGGGTAGAATATAAGTAGATCAGATATGCATTTAGACAGTCTTCATTTACATCTTTTTTTTGCATAACCACCATCACTCACCCTCAACGGTGGATCGCACCGCAACCGGTAAAACCAAACCAAGAATGGTTATTGGACCAGAACCTGGATGGGTTCCCTATTCCAAATGGTGAGAGGTTTAATTGAGACTTATTGTCAGGGATAACTCCTTATTGTTGTTGGGCGAATTTAAACCAGTCAATAGTTTATTGTTGCATTAATGGATTATTAGTGAATTAGTACAAGTCTGAGAATTTTCCTTGAATACATTGTCTGTTCACATCCCACACAAGACTAAATGGTATGTTTGATTCCCATGTAATCTTGAGTGATACCTTCCTTGGTTCATAACTAAAGATTGATAATGCATACACCATGGAGTGTTGTTGGTCAAATATTTAGAAACCTTGGTTCTTCAACCCCCGAGCAATAGGAGAGACATGGGATAGCAATATTCACTTTAGATTATATACACTACCATGCACTATGAATATAGATTGCTTCATATGTACATAATTTACAAAAAATAATGTGTTGGTTGCATTATTGTTGTCTACGTACCTCCTCTTTAGATATTGTTTCTAAGTTTCTTCTCTTGTATCACTTGTAGCTTCTTTCTCTCCTTCATTTGTTCTATTTCATTTTGATATGAAAGTTGTGCACAAAATGCAATGAACAAACAAATAAACCCTTATGTCAAAATGACATGAAAATACAATATTAACAAATAAAAAATGAAATGCAAATCAATAGAATACACATAAAACTAGAAATATGTACCTTTTCAATTCTCGTTCCATGTTTTTTTCCTTATTTTCCTCTTAATTGATGCTGATTGTTTTGATTTATTCTACATCGAACAAAGAAAATACATATGCAAATAGATTTCAGTGAGATGAAAATGCAATGCAAATTGTCGATGTATTATTCTCCCTCCTGAAAAAAAATATGTATTGTACCGACTACTTGCCATCTCCAACATAATTTCTTGATACAAAACATACAAAAGAAGTTTCTAAATATGTAACAAGAATATGAAAACATGATTTGGTTGAACAACAAGAAAATATAAATTTGTGAATATGTAAGAAGAATATGGAAATATGCCAATATGTATTGTGATGTCTATGTAATTCAAAGGTCATATGCTAATATGTTTTATGATTTGTATGAATTTTGGATTGAAAGTAGAGGAAAAATTGTATCATGATCATTCTAGTATGTATTTAATATAAAAAAAAATTGATTGTTTATTGTTCATTTTGACCAGACATGATCAATTAACGCTTTTTGCATATGTTTTTTTTCCAAGAAGAAATAGAGATTGTGACTGCACATGTAATTTTCCATTTCTTTTTCCTTGTCATTTCACTGAGACATGTCAATATATTCAAGTCTCCTATAATCATTGTGATTTGTCTCGAATGGAAATTGCATAGTTCTTTTGCAATGACATTCACTATACTACTCATAATTGCATGTGGTGCTGCATAGATATTGATAATTGCAATATGAAATTCATTGACTGTTACTCTTGCTAGAAGAACCTCCACACTTTGTTATTCAAAATGCATGTGTTCCAGTATTTATGTATTTTTTTTATGATTATCATCACTTCATGTCTATTTCAATTCGATATGCAATTGAAACTTGGAAATTGTTCATTTTGCATGGGCAATGCGATATATGTTTCTTGAATGCACAAAATATAAAATTTTATTGTATCCATAGTCACTGACTATGTCATTAATATGTGCATGAAAAATACACATGTTTAGTGAAATAATTGATATGTATGACTCTAATTGTATGGAATTCCAATTATATTCTAGATTCCATTTTGCATTGCTCTGTAAATGTTGTATCTCAATAACTATATTTTATTTAACGTTGATGTTATTCATTGTCAAAGCATTTAGAAGATTCAAAGAATCCATATTTCTTACACAGAACAATGTTGCATACACTAATCCATGTCTTTGTATCCCAGTAGGATCAAATGCAACACTTCCCAACATCATACCCTATGATCTATGTATTGTACATGCACACACAAGTTGAATTGGAATTTTTTTGGGGGATTTTCAAATTACATGTCATTGAGTTTGTTGATATTGGTTTTTTTATGTGAAATATGGGTATTGACTCAGAAGACATTTCTATGCTATATAAAGAATATAACTTGATAGCTTGTCGATGTCCAATATGTAGATCATAGAACTTTATCCACAAAAAAGAACCCTTATGTGTTTTGCGTATGCTTTGATTATTCCATCTACACCATTCCCTAAACCATTTTGTGAATCATAGTTGCATGCATATATTTCAAAAAGCATATTTAATTTTAGGATAAGTTGCAAAGGAAAAGTTGTTGTTTTTTCATGGTATCAAAGAATACCATGGTTTTCCTCCTCTTCATCAATTGCATTGATTAAAAGTTCATTGCTAGGCATAAGTGATGGCATATACTTTTTATGCATTGAAATATCTTTGTTTTTGTAAAATAGGTAAGGGAATTTTGGTTCATTTGGATTAGGTCACATGTAATTTGTATTGATATATTCTAAATCATTTATTGTTTGGATATTTGTCCACATCCTATTCAGAATTGCAATACAATTTTCATTCATTTGCTACATTGTAATATGCAATTCATAGCACTTTAAACTATCTCTCCAAAAGTCATATGTTATTCTTTTCATGTTCATTTTTAAATCCTAGTTCAACACATCTTCCTTCTATCCCTCCACCATCCCATCCATCTGCTAGCCTATTTTTACTTAGTTTCTCTTCAACGGTGTATCGAGTCATTTTAATTTGTTTTTACCTTCCTATTTGTTTTTCATCATTTCCTTGCTCTTTATAAGGTTAATACAAGTCATGATTTGAATTGGATGAGACACATAACCATTTTTTATGTCACTATTGGGTTTCAAACATGTCAACTTATGCCTTTGATGAAAAAATACATTGATTGCAAGAATTCCCCTATTCTTGCAAACAACAAAAACCACGTTGTTTTATGAGTTTTAACATTCATAAAATATTTAAATTTTTGAATAAGGTGTGTTGGCACCATACATGTGTTTTCATCTCTTTGTGCACTCCATATTATGTGTGTTAGGACCAGTTTAACCACGATTACAAAATTTGTGCTAAGGATCATGCAGTTTTGCACCTTGAACTATTATTATTACAAGGTCATGTGTAATAATTATTGTAGGTGGTAAAGGAACCCGAAACAACACATACATTCGACCATCACTTCCAACAGGAGAATATAGAACACAATGGTGTCTCCCTGAGAGCGTTGGAAATTGAACAAAACAAGGCCAACACAGATCGAACTGTTTGAAGTCATACCTGAAATTAGAGATATGTTTATCAGAGAAGAATGGTTCGATTTTATATGTGCTTTCAACAAGCATCACATAGGAGTGGCCCTACTCTTTGCACCTAATTTTGATGGGTTTCAGACCCAACTCGGGACACCACCATTCATTTTACATAGAACTTCATTGATGTGGTGTGTTCTCTCTCGATTAATGGTGAAAGATGGTTCAAAAAGGGAAAACTGCCAGTTGAAATATGAAACACGTTTCTGGTGGAAAAACATCAAATCCCTGATTGGAGCTAGGGATTATCAAATATGTGGATTAAATAAGAGTGGTAGGGAATTTTCACTGCAGTCTAAAGGTATATCACAACAAAACGTCGTTTCTTGATCATTCATTTCTATCACCTTTGATTTCTTATGCACTTAAATGGTGACAAGGAATTAAACCTTCCCTTCTTTTTTCTTAAAATCTTAGCTAAAATGTCTAAGAGACTCCAAAATTATCCTAAATCTGCTCATAGAATTTTATATCAACGGGGGTTTATTAAAATTTTGGTTCTCTTTTATTTAAATGAAATATAAATTCCTTGTAAGTATTTTATGTAATATGTAGGGTTACAGGAAGAAGGACAAAGAACTGATAAAAAACAAGAGGAACACGAAGTTGATAAACATCCAGAAGAACAGAGGGACAGGGGTAACCAAGCATATAAGGTTTCTCTTGAGCTTGGGTGTTCATAGAAATATCCCTAGTAAGATAAAAAGAAGACCACACCTATAAAAAAGAGAGAACTCGATATGAGAAAGCCACATCAATTACTCCACCAAAAGAAGAAACCCCACAAAGAAAGTTAAGGTACTTTACAACAAAATAGAGGGAAAATGAAAGCATCAAGGTTTATATCAGACAATTAGAAGAACAAACCACCAAAACTGATCCATTTTCACCTAAACATTCTGAATATGATCATGTGTCCATGACCATGTATCAATATAAAACTCCTAAGTATAAGACAAGAAGGGAGAGGAGGGTTAAACAACCCAGTCCCGAGATAGTTGCAACACAATTTGTGCATGTAGACACCTTGATTAAGGAATCTCATGAGGCCAAATAGAGTAAAAAGAGGAAAGGGATCTAGGTCCATGAAATTCCCAATAACCCTAATAGAAAAACCAGGCTCACAATCCAATTGGGGTTAAATTCCAAGGCATTGTTTGACCCGTCCTTAAAAGAGAAAAATCCCATAATAATTGAGGATGGGGACACTAAAGAGGACCTCTCAGAATTTTCCAATATGGAGGAGATGGATATCCATACATTTAAAGGGATGACAGGGGATAAGGAAAGGTAAACATACAATAAAGGGGAAACCTCGAGTATAAAGTATGTTATTGTAAAAACAAAGTACCCTATCGATCTAAAATTAGAACAAAATGTAATGGACTTTGGTTCAGACCATGAGCATGACTCTGATGACATAGCTCTATATGTAGAGATAGTTCCTGAGAAGGTTGCACATGATTCAAAACCATATATCAAAGGAAAAATGTTGAGGATGCAGGAACCTATGAGAGAGGAAATTGATGAAAAACCTAAGAAAACACCCAAGTATGAAATGAGGCCAAGGAAATTCAAGATATCTATTGACCTAAATAGACCTGCTGCAGAGGAGGAACAAGGGCTCAAGGATGGAAGTAAGGTAAATACATTGGTCAAGCTAAAGGTTGAAGATGACAAGGATATGGATGACAACAACTAGGTGCAAGTTCTAAAACAAAAAAATGTTGACATTAAGCAACAAATTCAAACTCTACAACAACAAAAGCAAGATCTTGAACTGCAACACACTAAGATCCAAAAAAAGTATCATAAGTTGCAAAAGAAGCATTAGAAAACATTCATGTTCTTGAAGGAAATAATATAAGTGTCCACTATTCTCAAAGGGTAAAGGAATTCGAGATTTGTGCTAGCTTAGTCTTCAACTTTTCAAGGTTGGTCTCCAATTTTTGGTCTACTTGGATATCCATGCAAAGTTGATTTCCAGCAAAAACTTCTAAATACTTTTTGATGTGCAGCTATTTTACTTCCTTTATCAACAATGAATTCCAGTTGAAATAATATAATTTGTTTTTGGTTTAGTTAGAGGCACCAATTCCACTTGTATTAATTTGTTATCTTTTGATAAAAACAATGTTTTTTAGGTCGAATTGATGGAGAATAATGAACTGACATTTCAAACTAAATCCACTATGGTCAAAGAAATGTTTACAAATTGTAATTAAGGAGTGGCAGTGAAGTTGCACCTACAGGGTTTGATGGTGATGTAAAGTTGAACTTTAGAGTTAGATCTTGGGTAGGTAGTTGAACCCTCTTTGGATAGAGATAAATAGATGGATTTTTTAATGTAAAAGGTTTAAGTTTTTGGTGGAAGATTAAGCTATCAAGATATAGTTTTGGCTGATGAATTGTAAATACCTACAAATATTTCTACTCAGTGAATATAACTTATGGTGAATAGATTGTCTCCTTTCTCAATCTTACTTGTCTTTTCTTTTTATTTGGATGCACATTGAATGTCTTGCACATGGATGATTTTAGGGGCTAAATTTTGCTCACGGGCTAATTTTCCATGGTTTTTCCAAAAACTAGATTCGTTATTTTAAAAATGATTCGCCCAAATTCTATAGGATAAAATTATTTTACCTTAAAAATCGCCAAAATTTTATAAAAACTATATAAAATCCATAGAAATTTGAATATTTTTACAAAAATATCGCCAAACATTTATAGTTGGCATATGAAGAATAAGTAAGATTCGCCAAGGTTTCTACATTTTAAAATAAATTTCCATCCTTAAAATCATCCCTGGTCTTGCAAAGAAAATGTTCTTTCTCTGTTAGCTAATGTGTTTACAACCTATTGAGAAATGTGTTTTCAAATACTGTTTTAGGTTTAATACAATGTGTTAGATCTGAAATTTCCAGCTGCAAGTAAAAAATTGTATGCTTGTTAGTTTTATCTATTATATTCTTACATCTTTTATTTTTTACACTAGCATGCATGAAACTAGCTAAGGGAAACATTGTGGTGAATGTTCTTGAACTTTCCAACTTGATCCATGTCCTTGAAAACCCACCCATCTGTTGATTAACAAATTTAATTCATAAAAACCAATGATTCCAACACTTGAGTTGGCATAGCTCTGCCCTTTAGCAGTCAGTTGGATACCTTAGGACCAACATCTTCTGGCACCATTTCCAGGGAACATAGTAATGGAACAATCTTTCCCTGGGAGAACGAAAACAATAATATTTGATCCTTGACTGTGAAAAAAGATCAGGAACAACACTGACTACCATATTCTCACTTGGTGATTCCACTGAATGAAAATATATTAAGGAATTTTGGCTCTCAAGAAAGGATTCAGGAAATCAAATCCTGAGAATACTAAGGCATAAGAAGTCAACCTTGACCTGAATGGTGACACAAAAACTTCTGATTCAAAGAGACAACTAAGGAAGTCTATAATTGCTTAGAGACACCCTTTTCCATCCAAAGGAAAGTCCATAGCTGAAAAAATTGCCCCTTTCCACAACAAGAAGCAGCCTGAGGTTGTCATTTTTTAAAATACCCTTGTGATTAACCCTTAGACATCTCTTTTCTCAACTTCTGCCTCATCACATTCTCAATCAACCACACCCACATATCCTCCTCAACCTCAAAGCCTAGTTGTCTCAGACATGGATGTCAACATGATGGAAGCCATCATTACATCAAGGTATGCACCTTTAGTGTTTATTCAAAACTTAAATGCCTTCGCAACTGTTGACTACATGAAATATCTTCCTAGATACAATGGAGAGGGAGAGGTGATTGTTGAAGAAAATCTGGTAGCAGTTTTGCAGACAAGTTTAACATTGTGTAGATATATGGATGAGGTTGTTTGTGTAGTTAATGGATGGAGAGGTAACGAAGTGGTTTTGTGGCCTAAATCTAGATTCCATCATAGGTATTCATTCATTGGATGAGGACTTTCTAAAATGATGGGGAGATAAGAGAGACTACATGTACTACATAACTAATTTTGGGGCTTTAAGAAGGAAGAATGGTGAGTCTGTATCATATTTCACCAAGAGGTTTAATAAGATGTATAACGAGATCCCTGATGATATCAATCCAACTGAAGCCTCTACCAAGATCACATTTGCCAATGCATTTGATGCTGAATTTTCTCTCCTGTTAAGGGAGAGGAGGTCCAACACTTTTTTTTATATGGAGGAGACAACCATTGAAGTTAAGTCTAACATTTTGGAATCTGAAAAAATGAAAAATAAATAAGATAGGTACAAAAACAAGTAGAAGGAAGAGTTGTCTTCTTCTTACCCAATAGAATCTGAACCAAATCTAGATGAGGTGACCCGAACCCTAAAATCCCTAACTTCAGAAATAGACATACTAAAATGGTTATCCAAGCAGCCAAATAGGCTATATCAAGATGTTGGAAAAAGAAACAGAAATCATTTTAGAAGGCCTAATAATTCCCCTCAACTCATGCATAGGGAGAGGAGAAATGTTGAACATCAAAGATTTGTGCCCCCTTTTCATAACAATGAATTTGAAGAGATGGATGTGAGTAATGATGCTGGAGATGAATCTGCAATACTGTTTAATGAAACTAACCTCTATCCTAGTCACCTTGTTAGCACTTGGTAAATTTCCGAGAGGTTGAGAAAGAAGAAATCTACTAAGGTAACCTTATCCAACCACTTTTAAAGCTGGAATCTAGCCCTTCCAGCTTCAGAGAGGGATCTCTCTTTATGATTTAATTTTGTTTTAATTTCATATATTAGGCTAGCTAAAGAAACAGTAGGTTTTGTTATAAAAGGGTTTTGAAGTCGGTTGAGACAAACTACACATTCATTGGGCTATGGGGTCTGCACTTAATCAAATCTGAGATACAACCATAAATGCCAAAGAAAACCTTCACAGGGAGAGATAACACAATCATTGGATCTTTAGTAATTAAAATGATGGATAGAAGAAAAGATAAGGAAAACAACTTCAACTAACAAGCAGTTAATAATTTCTTAATTGAAGATGTTAGAGGATAAACATTAAAATCTTCAGAATCGGAAACAGGGTATCCGAGATAAATCCTGCAACATTATGCTATTCATAAAGATTAGTTGTCGAAAACAAATTGATTACAGAGCAAGAAAACATTTAATTGAGAAAATCACATCACCAGTGAACATGCACAAGAATCCTGTAAATGGCCTCTTCTTTATTAATGGTAGATCTCTTCAAAAATGGTACAGTTTGATAGCAATAGGGTGTGCGAATCAACAACCCTCAATACTTCAGAAACTGAAGTATTTATAATACAAAATACAAACGTTCCTGTCATAACTGATCAGGACGTGCTCATACTATTTTTAGGCTAACTAACTTAACTAATCAAAACTATTTTGATGACTCAATACAACTGTATACTGGATTTCTGGGGTAGGCCATTGGCGAGGTGCCTCCGCAACCTCTT
>JASDQU010417488.1:0-10269 GCA_032191745.1 Picea mariana
ACTATGTCTTTGAGTGCTGGGTTCATCCTTCTCTTGGGTTGCCTAATAGGTGTCACTTCCCCTTGAGTATGTATGTGATGGATGCATGTGTCAGGGTGTATACCCTTCATGTTAGTGTATTCCCAGGAAAATGCTCCTGTTTGTTCTTTAAGGATATCTACTATCTATTTTTGTTGGTCTGTATCTAGCCCATAGTTTATATGTAAAAATTTCCCTGGACTAATCTCATAGGGAATAGTATAAGACATGGCAGACTCATATATTTCAAAAATAAAAGATGTTGAAGACAAAATGGATGGGTCTAATTGTTCTTGAAATTCTTCCCCAAACATATACTTGAATTGGGGAAAATATTGTGGAAAATCCACACATGTGATAGCAAAAATGAACTGGTTCAACACATTTTCTGGTGTATGCTCCTGAAGTGCCCTTACATGGTCACTAGGTAATATGGGTTCTTCCCAGTCTTCGTTCTCATATGGAAATTCAAGCCACCATAGATTCTCCATAATAGGTTGAGTTGGAGGGTAAATGGTGAGATTCTGGATAGAGAGACCATTCGAGACAATCATTTCTCCTTCTCTATAACCAATAAATGAATTGTCTGTGGCTAACCAAGGTCTTCCCAAAATAACAGGATGGCCTCTGGCAGGATCCTTTGAATGAATGACAAGAAAATCTACGGGGTACTCCCATGAGGCTAAAGTAACCATGACATCATCTAAAATCCCTTCAGGTATAACCCTAGTTTTATCTGCTAATTCCAAAATGGTTGGGGTAGGTCGAAGAAGAGGTTGTAACTGTAATTGTTCCAAGGTAGTAGTGGTCATAACATTGATGGCTGCCCCTAGGTCTATGAGAGTGTTTCCAATGGAGACCTCATTAATGGTTATGGTCACTACGGGGTTTCCTAGATTCCCATATTTTGCTAGCTTTGGCTGCTCTGATATGTATTCGGAAAGTCTTCCTACCAAATGTACTGTAGGAGGGTCCTTTTGCTTCCTACCTGGCTTCTTAATACACAATTCTTTGACTACCTTACTATAGATTGGAATGTCTTTAATGGCTTGAAGTAGGGGAATTTTGACACAAATATTTTTCAATTCATTCAAAATGTCAAATTCCAGTCGGGTGGTTGGTTTCTCGATTACCAATCAGTCTGGATAAGGAGGGACCTTCAAAATTTGTAAAGGTTCATTTTGGGGAAGCTTGGGTTCTTGATTCTTCGAGATAATAACATCTTCCCACTTAGTGTCATCCATGGGTTGTTTGGTGGTTTTTTCTTCTTCCTCTTCCTGGATGACTACTGAAGGTCTCTGCCTATCCAAAACTTTTCCCGATCTTAGTTGAATTTCCTATAATGTAACAGGAGTAATAATGTATGTCGGGAATGCCCGCATCTCAACATTGTTAAGAGGTTGATGGGGCTTATTATTGGGGTTTGGCACTGGCTATGCTGGTAATAGTGTCGGTTTCGGGGAGCTTGCATTTTGATATTGTAGCGGTTGTTGTTATGGAATAGGAGGTAAAGGTGGTGGAACAAAACCTGGCAACAATTGCAGAGTGTTCGATGAGAACTGAGGATAATGATGGTTGGACATAGGGATAGGTGGAGCTTGAGGGTTTCCTTGGTTTTTTCCTCCTCTCCATCCTTGAATCCAAGAAAGTTGGTACTGAGTAGACTAGTTTTGCCAACCTGGTGAGTTCCACTGTTGTTGTTGATAATAGGGTGGAACTTGAGATTGTAGATCCGGGTATGTGAGTTGATTCCTAGGCTGCCATGGCCTAAGTGCATAAGACGACTCCCCAGGATCTCCACTCTTATAGATGGCTAATAAACCAGGCAATGATGGACATTTTTCAGTCACATGGTCTTCTGTACAGAAGCCACAAACTGAAATGTTATCTAATGGACATTCTCTTGAGGAATGCTTCCTCCTGCATCTTGGGCAATATATGCTCATTACTGCATTTTCCTCCTCTTGTTTCTTTTTGAGTTTAAGGGTATCCAACTGGGAACCTATTGTGCTTAAGATGTCTATCTTGAAGTTTTCTAAAAGGTTCCCTATCTCTGTTCTTGTGACACCACTTGAACTAACTGGTTTTAAACTTCTATTGTAAGGGTCCTGAACATTCTTCCCTATTTTGGCTCTACTCCTTGAGTAATTTTTACACATTTCACATATTTCAGCGAAAGGTTTATGAGAGATGTCACTTGATGCCATCAGGTTAAGCATCTATAGATATTCTTTTGAAATTCCCTTAATGAAAAGAGCCCTAATTTCATCCTTTGGGAGGTCATGGTATTTTGGCTTCTGGGAGATATAACCAAATCTTTCCATATAATCTTCAAGGGTCTCGTCTTCTAATTGTTGGATTTTAAAAATGTCATTACGGGACTCTTTGGTCTTGCAGTAGTCTTGGTACTTCTTGAGAAATATGTCATTCATGGCTTCCCAAGACCTAATACTGGATTCTCCCAACCCCATGAACCATCTTAGTGTAGACTCTTTGAGGGTGGTAGGAAAGAGTTTTAATTTTTGGGCATCTTGTATGTAGTTGTAACTCCTACACAAGATGTCTAATTCAAATATGAAGGTGTCTAGATCTTCACTATTTTTACCATAAAATGTAGGCAACGCTGAGAGAGGAATATTCTTCGTGTTGACATTGGGAGTGGTGTCCAAAATCGGAAACCCGAAGGTAGTTTCGGTTTGGTTTCCAGTTTCTTCTTCCTCTTCGTGTCTTACATTGTTATGGTCTTCTTGATCATCCATATTGGCTTGATTTCTGAAAAGAGAGCACCTAGGTGGTTTTATCTTTAAATAAAACAAGGTTTCCCTTTGATGGAAAGGTCTTCCTATGGATTGGATATCTGGGACTCTAGTCGATCCGGTTGAGACTATTGGTGCCAAAGTTTCTGTGTCAATTTGAGAGATAATTACAGTGACTAAACTACCAAACAAAAGATTCACCTGTTCAGGGTCTATGATATCCTTAAAGTGAGGGTCCCCTGGTGGTGGTGTAAAAGAAAAGGTTGTATGTTTGGTTCTATGGAAGACTCGAGTGGTCTTGCCTCCTGTCCTAATATGATTGATTCTTTAGTTTCTTGTTCTATAGTGCTCCCTGTGTTAGTCCCTTTAGAGACTATTTTAGCTCTTTGAGTCGAGCTAGCTTCTGTTTTTCGGTATCAGTCTGCGGATTTTATGAGCGGAACGTTCCTTCCCCCAAAGAGATAAGAAGGAACCTTGGTTGAAAGGTCTGATTTTGATTTAATGTATCTACCTTGTGAGTCTCTAGGCCTATTCATGAAAGAAAGAAAAAACAAAAGAAAAAGCTACCATTTGGTTTCTAGGTCTATTCATGAAAGAAAACAAAAAACAAAAAGGAAAAACTACAATTGGGTTTGGGGGAACTTGCTATAGCAGATGCATAGGTTCTTACCTCTTGTCTTAAAGTTCCCCCACCACCAAACTAATGCTAAGGTCTAGAAATGGTCTAATTCCTATTTACTTCTTACCTTGAGACAATTCCCGGGCAACGATGCCAAAAATGATGGGTGTTCTATATGCACTAAAAAACACAGTAAAAACCCTCAATTAAATTGTCAACCTGGGGTAAGTAAACTTAGAGTTGTAGAAAAATATATGCCAAAGGTAGAAGGCTGGTAGGAGTATAATCTAACTAATGAAGGCAACTATCTAAGGCTAATCTACTCAAGCAAAGCTATCTAATGAGCAAACCCTACTAAGCATAATGAAACTAGGTAACCTAAGTACTTTTGGGCCAAGGGTCGATGGATAGTTCCTAAGAAAGCAAATGAAAACTCTATGTAAAGAAAACTAGTGTAACAATAAACAAAGGCAAACTACTAAGCATAATAAGAAAATGACAAAAACTTCTTTAACTTGCCAACCTACATTCAATGAGAAACTACCTTATGAAAGCAAATAAATAAGCCAATAAGAAAAAGCACCTATCTAACCTATTAAAGAAAATAGACAAGCAAGCAAAGACACCTAACTAGCCTACTAAAGAAAAAGAAAAGTAAGCAAAGGCAACTAACTACTGCAAGCAATCAAAGTAAAACTTCTCATTGAACAACTATCTAGCCTAAGAGGCAAGTGGACCAAATGCTTAATTCAAAACTATTTCTAATGCGTGAAAGGAAATCTAAGAGGCAACTGGACTAAACGCTCAATGCAATGTATGAAAGGAAATCTATTCTATTGAAAGCAAGAAATACTAACAACTAATTCTTAATCTATGATAAGCAAACTACTATCTAATCTATCAAAGCAAAGTCTATCTATCCTACAACAACAAATACGACTATTTCCTAAACTATGAAAGCAAGAAACTATATCTATGAAAGAAGGAAAACTATTCTTTAACCTATGACAATTCAAATATAATGCTGGTGGTTGTGTGAATGTCTTCGGTGTTGGATAATATCTCGATGGAACTTGACAACAAAGGACAATTCCAATGGTATAAGCTCAATGCTAATCTCAATGGAAAAATCAAAGGTGTGGAGTAAACAATCCAATGAAAACTTATCCATGACAAAAATAATGTTAAATACCCTGCGTATTCATGTACAAACCATCAACAACATAACGAGATCATCATTATACTTCGACACTATGTATGCAAAACTAGATTCAAACATTAACTAAGAAATTCAATTGCATTTTAATTCTAGGAAAGGAAATTGCGTAAAATGAAACTACACTATGTCTATTCTATTCATTCAAACTACAATAAAGAAATGACTAAAAACAAAAATTAAAAACTATGATATTAAAAAGTAAATAAACAATCTATATTAACCAACAACTAATTAAATGAAATCTGATATAAAACTGAAGTAAACAATCTATAATCAAAAGCTGAAATTAACTCTATCCATCCATCAATCCTTGTCAAAAGAAAACCCAAATTAAAACTCTGTTCTATCTAATTAAAAATCTGTTTAAACTAGACTAGAAAAACATAAAAGAAAGTAGAATCTAACATCTAAATGCACATGGGGTTAGTGTAGAGACTTGCAAGTTTGTTCCTAATATACAAAAGCAATACATGCTAACACATATAATCATCTAACCCGCAAAAGAAAAGCAAGACAATTAAGCTACAACAAATTNCAGGAAAATAAAAAGAGTAATTTAAATTAAGAAATGAAAAAAAGACATGAAGATAGTTACCAGACTGCTGGTGGCCCCCCTAGCAAGTCGTGGTCACTCTTTAAAATCACACCAAGAACTCAACAGTTCGAATTCACCATAAAAATCCAAAAACGTAGTTCTGGCATAATTCTGGCAATGTAAAAACTCAAAACAAAGTAAAATCTTTTTTCTGACAATTCTAATGCTTATGCTACTTGGTTAACTATCATCTGACCATCCTAGTGGTATTTATAAGCTTACAGACAAAGTGGTCGACCACAGGAGGGTCGAACCACTTCTAATTTTGGCAAAATACAATAAATGATGCCCTAACAGATAAAACGAAGCGAGCCAATAATCGCCTTCTTTGGACAACTGAAACTGAGTTGTCTGGAGCTCAGTAGCTGAAGGGGGCAAGGATACACAAAACCCATGTTCCCGATTTTCCCAACACTGGCTGCCAATGCCATAACCACCAACTTGCCTTCCATTTCTGTGCAATACAGAGTGCTGGACAGAGTGTCGGATCGAGTATCAGAACGAGTGCCAGATCAAGTGCCATAATTAGAAACATAGTGCGTTTTTTCGCTGTAACACCAAAAAACGTGAATTAGCTCTTAGAAATCATAAAACATGATGAATTATACTTGATTCAATCATTAAACATGAATTACACGTACCTTATGGTGATCATACCATTTTATCATGAAATTCTTCCAAAAAGCTCCTTTAAAGGATGAAAAACACATATGTACATGTGGCAAAAGTGTATAATAACCGTTATGAAAATGATCATATCTCGGGCCCAACAGGAGTTGACAAATAAATGCATGCAAGTGTCGTTATCGTTAGCCCCTATATTATGACAATCATTAGAAAATGCTACTAGGTGTTTGTTTGTAGTAATGGTATTAATTCTTGAAAACCTAGGTAAATTCTCCTTGAATTTTGGCAACGAAATGTTTTTTTGGTTAGAATTCTTCCTTGCTACCATTCTCAGGTTGACCCAGGTTCAGGTCTACGGTGGTTTCCAACAAAACCCCTCTAAAACTATCGACCCTCCTGGTAAACCGACAAGAAACACAACACACATGATTCACTGTGCAATCTCACATGAGATAGTTCTTATGTGTGGCTGCAATGCTCAGGTGCTTGCAACCTGGGAATGAGTGGGGATATGGAATTATCCTCTGTTATCGTCATTTGTTTAATCTAACATTCAACTTATCTTGATTAATCTGTCATTTTTACTCATGCATGCAAAGTATCAGATCTAACTAAGTCATTCATACAATTTTATAACATCTAATCATTAACAACAAAGGAGATACATAACATTCAGTCACATAACACATGATCTACCGTGGTTCACCCCTCCTGGGATACGTCCACACAGATTTGATTGCTCTTCTCTTTTATTATTATGTTTCCAAAACTACAATGGCTTGCACATTACAACTTTCCATCAAAACAGGTCGAGATCTACAATGATATGGACTAGATCACACTAGGCTCCTTAGCCTATGATCTAACCCTCAATATCTACCTTATTTCCTCTCCTCAGCTCAACAACTTACACGATGGAATTGGGTTTTACAGACATTTAGTCTTCGACCAACATAGTAACAATGACCAACAACATGACATCTAACCCGATTCAACCCGACTTCGAACTGAAGAACCCCGACCTAGACCTCCTAGGTACCTATTTATACATTTTATTGGATTACTAGCCATTACATCTTCTTACCAAAACCCTAACCCTAGCATGGTTAGGTCTTCTTGCATGTGTGCATCACATGCTTTCCTCCTCTGCATGTGTGTTTACCTTGCACGTGCTGCTTTTCCTGACAGTTGTCTTTTCCTTCTTTGTGCTTTATTCTCCAAAATTAGTCTTTATTCCAAAATGGGCATGCACCCAACAGGTGAGTAGCAGGTGCCAGATTCAAGGGAGAAGATATGTGCCATGGGGCGGTTGTAGCATCTTCTTCAAATTGAAAAAGTCCATACTTCTTTATACCTTTAGCAAGATTGGTATTGGATTGAATAGGGATATGATGATTGTAGATACTACCAATTACTGATGAAGCACATGGTTGCAAGGAAGAGGAACCTCTAGTGCCACTACCACTACACACATATGTCATGTTGAAAGTCATAGGTATAGGTGATAAAGGTGAATTGGAAGAATCAGATAAAGTTCACATAAGAACACTTTCTTGTGTTGATAAGACAATTTTCCTCCTTCCTATTTCAAAAATAGGGGTAGCTTCAGGGGACAACCCTCTTCTCCTTCGAGAGGTGCGAGGGTTAGAGGACATGAAATGAAAGACCAAAGAGGTAGGAAAATGGAGGTTATTATTGATTTCTAGGTTGCCTTTACCTGGCTTCCCAACGTTCACGAATACTTATGTCCCTTTCAATTACTTCCCAAGAGCATTCACGTTCAGTGCGAGTGCTAGCAGTTTCTAAAATAGTGTTGAATAAGGTCAATGCAATGTTGGTTTAGTCATCAAGACCATTTCCAATATTGGGTTGTTTGGTAACAAGTACTGTCATGGAAAAAATCAGTCAAGGAGTATTTAGACAAAACATAAAAACGAAAGATAATTGTGATACAATCAACCAGAGAGATATGGAAGATCTCCCCAGTATGGTTGCCAAATAAATGTTGAGGAAACGGTATGGAGAGCCTTACTCAAGCATTTTCAGATATTGTCGGGATAAGGCAAGATAGTTGGGAATGTCACTCGGGGTTTATAGCCTTAAAACAAAAACACAATCACTTAATCCGCAGGTATTAAGTACAAGGGACCAAGGCTGGTTTGTTTTATATATTATCTATAACTGTGCAAAAAACAAATAAACTTAAACATAAATTACATGAGTGATCCAAAATGGATCCAGGAAGGCCTAAAAATTAAAGTTCTTTAAATCAGACGAAACCAACACCATTGTGTTCGTCTTGTCGCGCTGATTCCAGCCATATAATTTTTTTTCGCAAATGAACGTTGTATGCGAAAGTTATCGCGTTTTGACCGATTTCCCAAACTGGGAAAAAGTCAAACTGGTCAAAGTCAACAGGTCGTACTACTGACATCAGTAGTACGACAGGTGATGTCAGCATGAAGTCATGATGATGTCATCATGCTGACATGGCATCACCAGGAGGTGACATGTGTCACTCAATTTTGGTGTTTTCGGGTTGAGTTGGACCAGTACAGAATTGACATGTGGTAGTGTACAGATTACACGTGGTAGTCCGTACGTGACGTGGCCCAATGACATATTGACATGTGGCAGTATGGATGACAAGTGGCTTTATAGATGTTGACTTGGTAGGGTGACTAGGCTGTACGAATGTTGACGTGGCAGGGTGACTGGAATGTATGGAAGTTGACATGGCAAGGTGATTGGGCAGTATGAATGTTGACGTGGAAACTAACTGGACAGGTGACATGGTTGTACAGTGGTGACTTGGAAGCTGACTATGCATGCTGACTGTGCATTGACTGGATGTCGACTGTACCGTATGGACGAATCATGAGGCGACACATGGCCCAATTAGAGGGTGCCATGTGGCACCCCAAATTTTTCCAATGTTGTCTGGGTAAAATATTTTTTTCCGCCTTCATCGGGCTCAAACCCACGACCTCTGCATCGTGAATGGACTACCCCAACTGCGCTAGCCACATGGGCAAAGGTGGTGCTTGTGCAAACATGTGGACGGATATTCTTTTGAATTACTAGTGGTGCAGATTTGTGGGCTAAGCCCCGGTCGGTGAGGGCCAGCACAGGGCCATATGGCACCCCACACGATTAGGGGGCTAAGGACCAGGAGCCAGAATCGAGCGGAGGTGCATGGAGGCTAAGGACTAGGGCACATGGCCCATATGACCAATGCATCAAAGACCGGGGGCTATAGACCAATGTGCCAGCCCAGCCCGAGGACATATGGCAGCTTCCATATGACCAGGAGCCTGGGAGAAGGGGCTGCGCCCAAAATTTTGCCAAATATGGGTTTTTAACTTTATATTATGATTTTTTGTTGATTTTCAGCTTGTTTTTAATGGATTTTAGCCATTATTGGGCGATTTGGAGCCCAATTTGAGGCCATATCTTGGGAGGAAGTTGGGAGGTTGATACCAACTCCACATCTATAAGAATCAGAGGTTTTTTTGACAGTAAGAAGGTTCAGAACAAGAGAAATGATGAATATTTTGAAAGCCAAATTCATTTTTATGTAGGGAAGCCATTGAGGACGGGAACTTTGCGGGCCAATTCCGGGAGCTACGCTAAACCTTTTTCAGTGTCGTTAGTTGTGTTGGATTATTGAGGTCGAGAAGAACACATCTAGACCAGTTTGTAATCCTTTTGACACTTTTTGATGTATGTTTGAAGCATTGAAGAGAAATAAGAAAGCCTCACCCATTGAGACAAAAGCCCTGAGACGTAGGCAATCTTGCTGAACTCCGTTAACACCTTTGCTATTATGGTTTGTTGTTATTTGTTATTACATTATGATCTAAATTTATTTACTATGGATTCTATAATATCTCATTAAGTTCTTCTTCTTTCATTAATTCCTAATTGGTAAATGAACACATGCTTAAAACTTAGCCAAGTCTTTAAAGATCAATTTTGGATCAAGTGGTATTAGAGCAGGTTGACGGTTGGTTTTTGAGTTTGCATGATTACCAGGGAAAAGCTGAGTCATGGTGAAGGTGAGCTTGTAGAAGGGGATCCTGATATTGGATCGAGAAAGAGGATTTCTCAAAGTGAGGAGATGGCATCAGAAGAAGGCATGTCTCATAATGAGATAGAGTTGCAAAAGACTTTATTCGCCATGTTTGAGATGGTAAAGGTCTTATATGAGGATCACTTGGAATGGAAGAGGCCTTTCCAAGGGGAATATTATAAACAAGGAAAAAGTGAAGAAGGAGAGTATCCTCCTAAACCTCCTCCTTCACCTCCTTCTTCTCCATCAACTTCTTCTTCTTCAAGTACAAGTTCAAAATCCATCGCAAGAAAGCATTCCCATAAACATAAAGATGATATGTGTTTACTTAAGCTTGATGTGAAATTTAAATTTCCCATGTAT
>JASDQU010417492.1:0-10269 GCA_032191745.1 Picea mariana
ATGCTCATGGGCATATCCACTATGTGTGTGATTGCATGAGTGCACTTTACTCAAACCAAAACTGATAGCCAAACTGTCCCTTTCACCTGTTATCTCAACTGGGTCTCCACTGGATCTGACATGCATGTAGTTAATAGTGGTAAATCTTCAGTTGCATGTGAGATCATTGATTGTGAATTAATTAATTATTAATTCAATGAACTCTCACTAGTGCAAGTTTAGTTATAACTAGTACAACTGATCTTAACTCACTTAACTGAGTTAAACTATTTTACAACTCACATAACTACACTTATAATTCTGTTACAACTCCAAATCACTCATTTATAAATGAGATAATAGATTAATATTTTTTGTCCAATTTATTTAATGGAAAAATAAATTAGAAACGCATTTCTTGTTGACTTTTCAACACGCTGCCCCTGAACCCCTGTAGGGGCCCCTTTCCCCCGGACCCCCCAACCGGGGGGATAGCCCCCCCGAACCCCACAGAGGGGGTAACCCCCCTCTGCACTCCCCCATGTGGAAGAGTGTACATACTTCTCGGGTGTAAATACTTCATGGGGTATAAACACGACTGAAAACAAAAGACCTCTGAATCAGGAAAATAATCAGGCTCCACAACCAACAAGTGGAAGTTGATTCTGACCAATCTAGTCGTGTGATGGAGGAGCATCGCTCCACCTCAGCAAATGCACTAGAATGCTAACGCACATACACGTAATGGAGAAAGGGAGAGGTGTCGACCCTCCCATTTTTTAAATTTGAAATAATCCTATACAGATTATTCATATTGTAAGGCTGATAAATGTCAAGCCATGCCTTTGTACAGGTAATGGATAGGGTTTCCTTAAATGGTTTCCTGTAGCAGGCCCAAGTCGTAGTCAGGTTTGGGTAGAAATTTAGGGAATGTAGTCGTAGAGGTATGGTGTCATAACTGAGATAGTGATGGCAGTAAGGCGATAGAGAGGATAAGCTCAAGGAGAGCCCTCTTTTGTAATGAGGAGAGAGATATCAGGTAGGAAGAGAAATGCCTTAGGAGGTCTTAGAAGTTCTGAGAGAGAGATTGAGAGAACTGGGATTCTGTTACAGTCCAGTTTTTGTAAACAAATTTATAGACACACAAAGATAATAGAAACGCAATTTTTCCTGCATATTTTTGTTCATGTGTTTATGTATTTCATGAATGAATGTTGTAGATGTATGATAAGTTTCATTTACAGTAGGAAGATAGATTTCTCTTATCTTCATTGAGTCATGTTATATTTTTTGGGGTTCTTTAGGCTGTGTAAGGAGTGCACGACAGAATGTTGGAAGTTCTATAGTCAGCGCAAGGAGTGCACCTCTGAATCTCTTTGTTGAGTTCAGAGGATAACGTGCTAGGAGGGCACACCAGGATAGTTTGTAGAGTCAAAAGGAGCTTCAAGGTTTCTAAACACCTTGGAGGTAAGACTGTGCAGAAGAAGGCACAAAGAGACGAGACTATTGAAGGTTCTGTAGAGATCTGTAGGGTGGGCATTGAGCAAATGCAAAGAGTGCACCAAGGAACTATGTTTCGAGTTCAGAGAGGAGAGAAGTGTCTAGGATAAGACACTCACAGATTTGCTAAATTCTTTGTCGGCTCAGCAAGGAGTGCTTGAGCGTAAGTTGCCAAGAGAGCACTTATTTCCCTTTGAGGAGAGAAAGGGACAGGGACCTCTGGGGTCTGAGCAGTTGAAGCTCAAGGAGGAACACAGAGTTGTTGAACACTTTGGAGGAATACTTGTGCAAGGAGTGCACTAGGCCAATACTCGGACGAAGTGTTGAGAGACAACCATCTAAAGGCTAGTCGAACTGCAAGGAGAATGCGCAGAGTGAGCTTGTTTCAAGTTCCAAATCTCAGGAGGTCGAGCACAAAGTATGCCAAGAAGAGCACCAGACGTTTTCTAAGGAGGCAGAGGGATAAGTCCCTTAGAAATGAGTAAGTCTCAGAAGCTCAAGAGATATAACACGAGGAGTGTGTAGGAGTGGACTTATTCCAAGTCCTAAATCTCAAGAGGGGTAGTGTTTTCATAACGTAGACAAAACCCAAGGTCATAGGTATCACAGAGGAATCAAAGGTTGAGTCCTTTGAACATTGGAAATCTTCCCAGTCAGGAAGAAATTGTAATATCAAGAGGAGGATCGTCGACAACCATTAGATCAGTTGTAGAGGAGGAAATATGGAACATTGAATCTCACGTCGAGACACGCAGGAAGAGCGTGCAAGAGGAAACAGATCTCAGTCATCAAATTTGGAAGCGCGTGGACCAGCATTCATTGGATCCGGAGGAAATGCACGAGGTTTATCCCTTTAGAGTGAATAGGAGGAGAGTCGTCTTGCAAAGTTGCAAAGTCCTAAAATCATTGGGACCCTCCATCGTCAGAAGACAGGTGGCAGCAGATCAATATTTCTCTGACTCGTGACTCGAAGGAATCAAAGGTCAAGTTGTGAGAACTCGCAAAACGCGAAATCACGATTTGATCTGAGCCCTTAGATCTAGAGGAGTTGAACCGTCGGATTTGGGGTGCTCTGAAATATCAGAATTTCAAAAATCAGGAATGTGAAAGAGGTCATGACTTAGAGTACACAAGTCGCGAAATCCTGACATCACCAGAACCATCCATTGGGAGGGATGCATGGTGAGAGATCATCATTTTGTTGACTCACGGGAGGGAAAAGTCAAAGGGGGAAATCGTGAGAACTCGTGAAATGCGAATTCACGATTAGATCACAACTGTTCATCAAGGAGAGATCTGGATTGTTGATTGTTCAAGAAGAATTTTGGAATTTTGGGGATCAGGAGAACAGAGGTGAACAGTATTTCGACCTCACGATATGCGAAATCTCGATAGGCAAAACCCCGACGAGATCTGAGCCGTCCGATCATGGGGAAATCAGGATCATCGGATTGGGATCTCTGAAATATCATCATTTCGGGATTCAGGAGAATGGAGGTGAATCACATCAGGAATTCCCGATACGCGAAATCCCAATGTGCTTGATATTTGGGCCCCAGGTCATGGTGAATGGCCACATGGACGGAGGCCAAGGGAAGAGATAAGGAACGTTAATCTCTTTTCGGAGTTCGGAAGTCGGGGAGTCAGGGTTGGCTCACTCGCAAAGTCCTGACACGCAAAATCATGACGCACCTTTTGTGTAGGCAAGCAGTCACAACCCGTGGTGGTGTGGAGGTGAGGTTCGCGCTTGGTGCTTGTCGCACAGGGAAAGTTTCATAAAAGGACTCGTGTATTTGTTCATAATATTCTAGCAGGGAATCAAAGAGTTGCTTCAACTCAATAGATTGAAGAACGATCCTTGACCTGGAGGTCAGCGGACCCTGTCGAGGCAGAGGTAGGGGGTCTGCATCATCGTGCTAACCACTACGATCAAAACACCATACAGGGGAAGTTAGGTTACGTCAAAAAGATACAAGAGATCATTCGAGTGGACTTCTCTTCTTTCCAATGGGTTATTTTAAGGTGCAAGTGGTGGGACACCTTTGATTGAAATAATGTAAAGGAATCTCGTGATAGTGGGATGATATGTATCAACTCTAAGAAGATGTGGGATGAAGCTAAGGAGCCTAATGTTTTCCCAAAACACTGCAACCAAGTGTTTTTTTACCTAGATGTGTTGGATAGAGATTGGTGGTTTGTATTAAGACATGAACCTAGATCAAAACATATTTTTGATAACAACATTGTTATCATGCCAAGCGAGGAAGATAATGAGGGTGATGAAAACAGAGAGTGATATGTACATGTTGTACATGTTTTATTTCATCTTTAATGTTGTTGTTGTATCTTTTTGTTATATTTTTTATTTCGCTAATTATATTGTTTTTTATTCATCTCCTGATAGAAGAAATGTTAATTTAATTATAACAAATCTTCGAACAATTTTAGTTGGTTCACAGTCAGTTTGATGTGTAATCTGTTTGTCTTTCAAATTATTTGTTATTTCATGGAATGTTTGTTATTTGAACATATTTATATGTCGTTGCATATATTTAAAAATGTTATCACACATATCTAATAATTTAACAGGGCATCATCATTGTTATCACATCTAACAAAAGACAATCATTTTCTAACATCATCAGCATACACATATAACAAACATCATTTAACATACACATATATCAATCACATTTAACATTAAACATATCCAACATGACCTAAAAATGTACACATCAACATATAAATTAATTAAGTATATCATCGTGATCAATAGGAAAAATGCACGTCTAATGAACAATGTAATTATAGCATACACATCTATCAATCACATTTAACATCCAAAACTAACATGACCTAACAATATACAAACCAACATCAACATATAAATTAAGTACTTCATCGACATGATCAATAGAAAAAAAACACCATATATATATATATATATATAGAGAGAGAGAGAGAGAGAGAGAGAGAGAGATCATGGACAAGTCAAATAACCACTATAACATATATACAATAGTAGTGAAGGCATGTTCTGTAGTGGAAGATGATGGATGATGAATAGGTCTTACCTGCTCATCTAGGTGACGTGAAAGAGGAGGATGAGGAATAGGTTTGGCATGTTCATCTAGGTGAGGTGAAAGAGGAGGATGAGGAATATGTGTTTCCTCCTCATGATCTGGGTGAGGTGAAGGAGGATGAGGAGGATGTGGAGAAGGATGATCACGACCACCCTAATCAATTGATGGGGTACTGGACGAATAATTCGTACTAGAAGAAGAGATGTGCCTATCATTGAGAGCCCTCCTAGCGGCTAGTATCCTAGAAACTCCAACGACATGATGCATAAGAGCCATCAAATCATGCAGAATTGCATTCCAAATATCCAAGAGAATAGAATCTGCCTTAATTTCTCGCATTGGGGCAGGGTAGACTCCCACCTCAGTAAAAGGTGCAGAGATTCGGTCTCCCAACTCCAATCTGAATCTGGTATCGGGCCTACGACGCATGCCACCAAGTATATGCACCCGAGGACCCTGTTCAAATGTGGCCTCAGGCATCATCTCCTCATCATCATTTGATGGGGGAGGAGGCATGTCCCCAATGAAATTTCCCATATCTGCAATATTTATAGTACAGAACAATAATTACACAGTAAATTCATTAAAGAATTTAATAAAAAAAGTTAAAAAATGTCTTAGAATTAATTTTATTCTAATTAAGTAGGATAATAAAATGAAACTATATTAATTTAAACAAAACACTAATATTACCTCTATCATCTAGTGGCTCATCTACTCTGAAGAGGATTTTCGGACATCCCTTCCAATCCAAACTCATGTAAGGACATGGCACCATGACGAACATGTGATCCATCGCATTGCCTAGTATCCCTAGTGCCTTTGGCACAATCCTGGACATAAACTCCACCTAGCCCCTATTGGGAATTATCTCGCCCCACATGCACATCCACACATGAGTCCTTGGCCTAGGAGGCGGATGGAAAAAAGTTGGCCTCATCTCTGGAAACCTCTCAAAAAATAATCAAAACAACTCTAAGTTAAATGGGAAGTTCGACCTCCCATGTATCATAGCCCGACATTTGTCGAGCACTATAAAAAATTGTCGTAACAAAATGGTAGACCATATGATACATCATGGTTGTTTTACCAACGAATCAACATAATACAAAAAAGGGTAGCTAATGCACTTCCCATCATTGGTAAAATGGGCTATGGTAGTCACTAAGAGTGATAGGAACCTAACCTCCTCTACAACAAAAGAGGTTATTTTCAGTTGTCCACCAGACACCTGAAAATCACCTAGGGATAATACCTCAACCCCAATATATCATTGAGAGTACATGAGATAACTCTCAATGGAAACACCTATTGGGACATCTGGGAACTGGGGAAAATCCTCCCCTCTCCTAGATAGCCCATTGATAAAGTAAATATCCTCCTCAGTGGGATGGTACCACTGATATCGACCCACATGGAAAGCCTATCGATGGGCATCCCATCGACGGATCAGATAAACCAACAACCCGGAGTGCCCCTTAATGGATATATCCTCGCCATAGTACTTAAGGAGGCCTACATCCCCCAAGAGAGCATTAGCAACTAGAGTAATAGGGAGAGAGTACAATTCCCTCTCCCTCTCCCTCACCTCCCATTCTCGTACAACATTGTACAAGTCCACCCTCTACTCCTATTGATGTTGCTTCTCTCTCCGCTCACGTCTCTGCCTGATTAACATATGAAATAAATCACCCTTAATCATACATAAAACATTAAAAAAATATACTGAATGGTAAATTTATCTATAAATACAGAAAAATAACTTCTTTCAAAAAATAAGATAATTGCATTAACGGTGCGCCAAAAAAATAGTCACGCACCATTGACGGTGCACCCATAGATATTGGGAGCATCGTGACAGGTACGTCTGTGTAAACTAAGGCGTAGACCAAAATATGTTCTACTATGTTATGCAATGCATTAGAAAATTGTACTGTATTGAAGCATTACACTACAACACATACAGCCCGATGTGTTACTTTTATCATATGCACCTCTTAAACCAAAAAACAAATCAAAATATTAAAGCAGTAAACAATTATTTAAAATTATCAAAAAAATGCAAAGCGTATACGTTCATTGCATGCATCAGTGCATGTAAATAACATAGTCGCACCGTCACATAAGCTTTAACAAATTTTCGAGTATGGAACTTATTAAATTGTGTTCCGATCGATCCTATCGCACCGTGCCCGGTGCCACCAAAACAATTATTGTGTGCACCGAAACACAATGATACATTTCTCGGCAGTGCATTTGGTAAACATGAACGCCTCAGTGCACATGTTTACCAATGCACTGCATAAAAATATATTTGATAAGGGTGGTGTTCTATGTACTTTGATGCCCTGGTGCATTATATGTACTTTGATGCACCGCCCCACCAGTTATATGATTTTCTTCGGTGCGTCGTTAAATTGACGTGTCGGTGCATTTATGTTTACCAGCACACCGCCGATAAATGTAACAAGGTACGCGGTGCACCGTGTAAATTTATAGGTCGCACTGTATGCGGTGTGAGCCGAGAGCCTCGAATGCTCCACACAGTTTTTTTTTTTTTACACTTAAAATTTCACTCAATTTTAAATTTTAATCCAATGAAAACTTAAGTTATGAAGAAACAAGGACATTAACTCGACATTTTGTCATCGGGGAGGCATGGTTGCGACGCACTAAAATCAAACTAAATTTTTCCACCGTTTGGAAAAATTTGAAATTCATGCACCGAGCAATATATGAAAGGAACACAACCAAGGAAAGCATTGATGGAAGGGTGCTTCAGATAGACAAATATTTCACTGGTGCTTTTGAGCTCTACAACATTGAAAATGGTAAAAATGATTTTTACCATCGGTAATGTTTTTAATAAAACCATGTTCCGATGCACCCGATGAAAAACCACACTGGACCATCCATGTTTAATGATCACACCAGTTATATTTAAAAAAAAAAAAAATCCCTATAATGGTGCATGTGGTTTTGGGTTCACACCGGTGCATATACTACTCCATAGTGCACCACCGTACATATTTTGAAAAACTACAATAGTGAATTTTTTTTGTTTAAGTGTGACATGGTGCGGTATAATAATAGACACCCCAGTGCACTTGGGTTTACAGAACGTACCACCTAAATTTGGAAATTAACCCTAACACGATGCTCCATATTGGAGCACTTGTGCGCATGATACAATGGAGTGCACTAGTATATATTTTTTGACACAATCCTACATTGTTGCATAAATGTTTTTTATTTAACCATATGATGGTGTGATCTACTAATAGAGCCTTGGTACTTCAAGTGTTACGTTGTGCACCGTATATTTTTAAAAGAATGATATTATGGTGCAGAATTGTTTCCCAGAGCGTCCTTATTTTCATAGCACACCGGATAATATTGTTCTTTATTTGAAATAACCCTGCTACTGTGCACTAATTTTGAGGGCACTGATGCGCCTATTGTATAAAACGCATCGATGCGTTATGTACTTATAAAAGAAATGGTGTAAAACATCGGTTAAAACTCCACCCGCACACCTCCGCTAGTATCATCCTCTATAAGTGGATTTTTGAGATATTTTTATAGGGGCGCCCCCCAAAACCTCCGCTAGAGGGTCTTTTCCTTGTAGTGAATATATTCTCTTCAGCTGTAATTCTATAAGGACTACCATGAGATTTCAGGATGTCTTCTTTATTTCTTTCTTGAAACTTTATTTCAAAGTTGTCATATAGAAGATCGCTATTGTAAAATACCATGTGTGCTAATGAAGAAATATGCTCCTCATAATATTGATATTCATCATATACAGGATGATTATTCAAACTTTTTAGAACTTCAATTTCAGAAATTTTCATCTCATGAAATTCATGAAAGAATAGTTGCATATGGATTACTGATTTTCATTCAATCTTGAAGCAGTAATTTGATCATAACAAACACAATTAAAAACATTTGAACTAATGTCATATCTATCTATAAAGTTACTATCATTAGTTTGAAATAATTCTGACTCTAGTGAAGAACTATATATATTTTCATAATCATTATCATTAATAATAAAATTTTGAGCAATTTGATGACTTAGAACAATAGTCGGTTCCTCGTTGGATTGATCATAACCAAAATATTGAAAAAAATTATAATTGTCCAAAGATGTTTCTTCAAAAATTATTTGATCTTCTTCATCTTCAATGCTATGAAAAATTTGTTCTTCCATCTCTTCATCACCTTCTCCATCAGAAAATCCCTAAAAATAATCCACAAAATT
Organism: Picea mariana; assembly: GCA_032191745.1. NCBI lineage: Eukaryota > Viridiplantae > Streptophyta > Pinopsida > Pinales > Pinaceae > Picea > Picea mariana. The sequence goes on from JASDQU010417492.1 coordinate 8,830, forward strand.
GATACAAAAATCAGCTTCCCAATCATTAAAATGTTGTGTATTTGATATAGAATAATTTTCATGTTTTTCATGAACTATAAGGATATGCATATATGATTTGACTTGTTGGTCAAAGTATGACTCTATGATTTGATTCTTCATTGGTGGATTCTTAAAATCACAGATTCGTCGGGTGAAAAACATCTTGTATGTTTCTATCTCTTGTTCACCTCCAAGAACTAGATCTAATCTTTGTTAAATTCCTAGGGAAGATGAACTCTCAACTCCATCCCCAACAACGGTGCCAAAAAATGTTGTTACTTGAGATGTTCTCGGCTATTAGGAACATGCCAAGACCATTTTCAACCAACTTATGACAGCAAGCTAGCCCTTACAGCTAGAGGGGGCTCCCTCATCAAAATATATCAGTTGGTTTTCCACTGTCACTCAGCAACAACTCTCATCATAAATCCCAGATGCCAGATTTGTATGAAGTTTAAAAACAGGATAGACTAGCTAGGATAAATGATAGCAATGCTGAAATAAAGTATGTAATACCTCTCAGATCAATGACCTAATCCATTGGGCATAAAGTCTCATTCATTAGAGCACAAAAACTTTTTCATGAAAGGTAGAAGAAAGGAAGAAAAACATTGAAATCTTTTACTTTGTAAAGGGAAAAAATCAATCTCTACAAATTCGAAATGAAGAATAATCAATTTGTTGGGCATTGACAATGATGAATCCAACAAATAAAAAGTGATAGCATGTAAGATAATGTATCATGGTTATGATTATTTTTATATGAAAAGAAAGGAATAAATCATCTCTCATTCATAAGGTTTAACAATAAAACTCATGTCCAGTGAAAGCTCATAGCATATATATGGAAGTTTGAGATATTAAAGCTTCCTTTGTGTCTACAATAGTGGAGGTTGTACCAAATTGTTACACCTTTAACCCAAATAGTAATCTTACTGCAAAATAAAAATGAACAATCATGGCATAATGAGAAGAAAAATACAGAAAATAGAAGAGAAGACAAGACTCTAAGTGGAATGAGACATGAATCTTTCAATTAATCCATCATGATAGGGGAGATTACAATGACTCTATGAGCTTCCTACAAAATGTAGCCTTGCTACCAAGAAAACCTCCTAAGCTGCTAACCCACTCCCATTCCATTTCGAAACGATATTTATAGCTCCAAGGCTTGTAACCAAGAGTGGTTAAGATAGCTAATTTCAAAAGATAATTACGAAATTAGGGTTTCCAGAATATGATCTGTAGATCCCTGATTTGTTGTAGACAATTTCCAATTTATTGCAACTGCAAGAGTGGATCCCTTTCTCTTTCCTTGCATTTTTCAGCTACATACTCCTTAATTGTATATCCTCTCCACGATTGTATGGCTTAACAAACTCTGAACATGGTGTTTTTGAAGATCGATGGTTTATTTTT
>JASDQU010417495.1:0-10362 GCA_032191745.1 Picea mariana
AACTTCATGATAACACATGCTTACAATATTTGGTTGATTAGTGCCTTGATTATTTGTAGGGGATATATATATATTACAATATATTACAATATTACAATATTACAATGTAATAGTAATGCCATATTACAATGTAATATGGCATTACCATATTACATTGTAATATGGCATACAATATAGTATACGATATTTCATGTAATTTTATTTTTTAAAACCTAAAGTCATCCTCACAATATCGATGCAAGTTCGTCGGAAAAATTTTACTATTTTACCACCACCGTCGCTATAGCGACGAAACTTCGTCGCAATTTGCCACGAATATTCATCGCATATACAACATGTGCGTCGTAAATTTGGTTTTGAGATTTGGTACTCGTCGATATTACCACGTATTTTTGTCGCAAGTTGCGACGATCTTTCGTCGCACATTCAGTAGCTGCATCGTGAGTTATTGGCTTGGCATAAATTTTCGTCTCAATTGCGACGATTTTCATCGTAATTGCCACATTTCTTCATTTTTATTGTGATGACATTTCGTTGTAATTGCGATGATGCATAGGGTTAACCGATGTTGAAGGTGGTGACACGTGGAGAGCTAATTTCATTGATGTTTCCATGCAAACTTGGATCATGGATATAGTGACAAAATAGAAGGTTGATGCTATACCTCCTTCATTGGTCCAACCATCTCCCACGACTCCACCTACCAACGGTCCTCTTCATCTCAAACGACCGAGCCTTGACACAGTCCTTCGCCCTCCTCCAAAGGGTGTCGTTCAGAAATCGGCTTTAAATCCTCATGCCTGTGCTGCCCAAAACTACAATATTGTGGAATATCTGGCCCAAGCACCATCCACGATGCCAACCCTCGAAGTCCTTCAAAGTTGTCCTACACAACGGAAGGCACTATTGAAAGCTATCGGTGGAATAGACCCTACAGACACGAATTTAACAATTTTTGACTTGGAAGATCACATTCCAAGGTTACCCCCTCAACTCACATTCCAAATACAAGTCATTGTCTCCAACAAAACAATTTGTAGAACTGTTATTGACGAGGGTGCCTCGACGTGTGTCGTGTCTATCACATGTTGGAAAGCCATTGGCTCTCCTCCTTTGACTGAATTCCAAAATACACTCAAAGCATTTAATGGCTCCATTTTTAAGCCTTATGGTGTCCTCCCTTCATTGAAAATTATGTTAGAAGGAAAAATGGTCCAAGTTGAAGTGGAAGTCTTTGACGCTCCTCTCAATTACAACCTTCTACTTGCCCATAGCTGGATTGATTCCATGCGCATAGTTGTGTCGGCTCTTTTTCGTGTTGTACGTTTCCCACAACAAGGAAAAGTAATTACCGTCGGCCAACTAGATTTCTTTAACTCGGATATGCATACTAGAAACATATCGTTCATAGCCAACCCCCCCCCCGAATACGAGAACGTCGGTGTGGGTTTTCTTAAAGACTCCTTGTTAATGGGTACTTTCCCCATCCCACCACCCGATGTTCCACATTCATCTTTTGCTTCAATCAATATGATCTCCACCTCTATTCATGAAACCCCTGCGTCTCACGACCCATGGATGGTACCCAACCCCGACAATCATCTTCGTTACAATGATGAAATGCCTTTGAGCCCGGTTGAACCTGCCTATCAAGCCATTCAATTGGCATCTCCTTCTACCCCCTCTCTTGGTGATTTATCTCCAAATCCTTTCCATGCCATTTTTCCCACGAACGAGATGATTATATATGTTATGGAAGAAACCCCCTGGAATGATGGACATCATCGTTCCATCCTCTTCCTGGAACAACACACCATCGAGAGCTACCAACAGATCTCGACCCCGTCGACCGTTGTTGTCCTTTCAACAGTTCCCAGGTCTACATACGATGTGTTTTTTGAAGGGAACTTAAGCAATATCTCACCCCCTATTCCCCTCGACATATCCATAAAACCTGGAATTGTCAAAAATGTGCATATCGGAGCTTTGTGTTCCCCTGATGAAATCGTCACCTACAAGTCACTTTTTAAAGAATTTCGTGACGTATTCACCTGGATCTATGAAGAAATGTCGGGTATTGACCTTGACATTGTGATACATGAGATTAAGGCATACCCAGGTGCTAAACCCGTCCGACAATGCCTTCGTTCGGTTCATCCACGTAAAGTAGCTGCTATCAAGCTCAAAGTCAAGAAACTTCTCAAAGACAACTTTATTTACCTGGTGGCTGTCATTGATTGGGTTTCCAATCTTGTCTCGATCGACAAGAAAAAGGGCACAATTCGCATGTGCGTTGATTATAGGTATATCAACAAAGCATGTCCTAAAGACAAATTTCCTACCCCCTTCGTCGACCAAATCGTCGGCGATTGTGCTAGAAGAGAAATATTCTCTCTAATGGATGGTTTCTCTGGATATAATCAAATCAATATTGTTCCCAAGGACCAACACAAAACCGCTTTTATCTGTCCTTGGGGAACTTTTTCCTATCAAAAACTTCCTTTCGGTCTAAAAAATGTTGGCGCAACTTTTCAGCGTGCTATGTCTTATGCCTTCCATGATATCAAGCACATCGTGCAACCATATATCGACAACTTACCTACTCAATCCATGCACCATGTTGATCATCCCACACACCTCGGAGCCATTTTCCTTCGATGTCGGTTTTACCATATACGCCTGAATCCTCACAAATGCATTTTCTGCGTAGAATCTGGCCGAATTCTAGGATTTATTATTTCACGTCAAGGGATCAGGGTAGATCCTTTGAAGGTCGAGGCAATTCTCAATCTCCCTCCTCCTTCTTCGCTTCGCTAGTTACAAATTTTGCAAGAGAAAGAAAACTTTCTTTGTCGTTTCATCCTGAACTATGCCGAGCTAACTCTTAGATTTACATGACTACTCAAAAATAGGTCTGAGTTTGTGTGGGATACAATTGCCAACAAATCCTTCTAAGCTTTGAAACTATCCCTGATGCGTACTCCGCTCCTCTTCCCACTGGATTATAATCATGATTATTTCCTCTACCTCGCAGCTTCAGATTACACCATCGCTATGATTCTCGTATAGGAGGATGATTCTCATGATGAACATGTCCTCTATTAATTGAGTCAAAGTCTAATGCCTACCGAAACCAAGTATTTACATGTTGAAAAATTGGCCTTGGCAGCCATCCAAGCAGTTCAACGTTTCTGACACTATATCCTCTCTCACAAGACTACGGTAATTTCTAACTGCAACCCTATGCAACACATTCTCACATGTCAACTCCTAGGGGGAAAATACTCCAAATGGATCATGATACTCCAGGAGTTTGACTTAGAATTCGAGCGTGATAAGTCCAAGAAATCCCTATTTTTTTCCAAGTTGATATTTGATTTTCCCTACTCTGAGACAAAAATTGTAGCAGTCGATTCATTACTTGATGAATCCCTTTTCCTAATTAGTTCTAATGATATTTGGCATGAAGATATCATCATATATTCCCAAACCCAAACTTTTCGGCCCAATTTGTCTAGTATTGACTGCCGTCGAATATGCTATCAAGACCGTTATTATATTATCCTCGGTGATACTCTTTATTGTCGTGGGATTGACTCCATTTTTTGACGCTGCTTCACATTCGACAAAGCCGAGAAAGCCTTAAATGACTTCCATTCTGGAGCCTGTGGTGGTCACATGTCTGGGTATGCTACTTCCCAGAAGATCTTACGAGCTGGCTATTTTTGGCCTTCTCTATTTAACGATTGTATAATTGTCATCCAAGAATGCCATGCTTGCTAGACCTACAATCATAAAATTCAGCCACATCCTACTCCTCTTCACCCTGTGGTATCTGTTGGTCCCTTTGCGAAATGAGGTATCGATTTCATGACATGTCACCCTCACACGGTCGGGGGGAATGGATACATTATAGTAGTCGTAGACTATTTTATGAAATGGGCCAAGGCGATGCTGACATTGGACAACACCAGAAAGACTGCAGCATTATTCATATTCAATGACATCATAGCTTGTTTTTGTGTTCCTTAGGCTATCGTCACTAATCATGATAGCCACTTTAGAAACTTCATGATGTCCAAACTCACTGAAAAGTTGGGTCTTCTCCATGAAAACTCAACACCCTATTACCCACAAGCCAATGGCCAAGTCAAATAAATTAACAAAGTCCTCATCACGATGCTTCGACGAATGATAGGGATTCACAAAACAAGTTGGCCCACGATGTTGTTTTCAGCATTGTGGGATTACCAGATATCCATTAAGTATACTACCGGGTTTACACCATTCTGATTAGTATATGGTCTAGAAGCCATCTTGCCCATTGAATGTGAGATACCTTTCCTAAAACTAGTCGTCGAAATCCTCCCAAACACTTATGTTGAAGAAGAATGTCTGTTGTATCTCATGAGATTAGACGAAACTTGTCGCGACGCCACCCTAGTCATAGAATCCAGAAGAAACGCATCAAATCCCAATATGACAAACATGTCAAGCCTCGCATTTTCTATGAAGGTGATCTGGTTCTCCTCTACGAACAAGATTAGGATATGCTAGGGGATGGAAAATTTGAAGCCCTGGGGCGAGGTCCTTATATCGTTAGACGAGTTTTGGAGAAAGGTGCTTACGAGCTAGTAGATTACAATGGTATCCCTTTGAGTGAACCCAGAAATGGGTTGTACTTAAAGAATTACTATGCCTAAGATCACTTGTGCATGAGTACTTATATTTTATTGTATCATACTTCTTGTGTGTTACTGTAGTATTCTTTTTCGTTATCTGGTCTTTACCCTTATATTATGTCATGTTTGGTTTCCAGATGTCGGAGTCTTTGCTACCCCACATTGGCTTCGCTAATGGCGCTAGCCGTAGTACTCAGAACCTTGCTTCTGCTGCTTGGGAAATTTATGCCCCTACAAACGAACTGATCACTCTGCGAGGTGTGTGTCTCGGCCGTGCAACCAACAATATTGCAGAGTATAGTGCCGTTATCAAATTATTGATTGATTTTATTTCTCTCGGTATCCGTCACTTGGTCATATGACTCGATTCGTAGCTATTAGTACTACAGTTAAGTAATGTCTATGCTATTCAAAGTCCTACTTTATTACGGGTATATTTACAAATTCACCTCTTGGAACGTTATTTTTATTATATTGAGTATTAGCATATTCCTAGATGTCTAAATACATTAACTGATGCATTAGCTAACTATGTATTAGATAGACATTTGGGCCATTTATAAACCAATCACATCACATGTATATATGTATATAACGATCAAATTTTTTTTACAAAAGGTTTATGTCCAAGGACCAAAATTTCAAAATCTGAAGCTCATAGCTTCTACAAAGTAGCATCATGGGTGATGCTCACGATAACACATGACTGCCCAGGCCACCCTACGAAGCAATCAGCCAATAGACTCTGACACACCCATAGTGTGACGCTGATAACATCAAGGGATCTCCCCGATAGCCATATCTGGAATGTCAGCAGTCAACCCCTCTAAGTTTTGCTCCACTACTTCATAGTCTTCGGGATCCCATCGTGCTACTAGAGCCACCTCTCCTCCTCGCTGAATAGGAGAAGTCCCTGGTGGTTGATATGGCCCCACATCTATGTCATCAAAAAGAGATTTTTGATCAGTTCTTGGACAAACATAAGAACATTTGATATGATAAAATTTACAAAAAAACATTTTAAAGAACAAAATGTGTACTTCTTACCTAGGTCACCCCACTGAGCATCCTCAGGTAGGGATAAATATGGATCCCCTCAGAATTCCAACCCGACATATGCATAGTCATCAACCATCATCATCTGTGGCCGTAACCAGTCAAAGAATGAATCATTGTATTTGATGATAGGCCCAGCTACATGTCGGGCCATCAGATTCCACCAGCTCAGCATCCTCGGATCCTGTGGAGCTAGTAAACCCCACTCAACTTGTAATATCTACAAGGGGAACCTATCAAGAAAGAAGGACACCAAAAGTGATCCGTACCCGAATTGCTTCAGGTTGCCTCTCCTTCATTTTTTCAACTGCCTCTTCACACTGCAGAGAACTGCATCTGCCCAGTTGAAGACTCGTGGCTCTGTACACTCTATGGCGTACTTGAAGTAGCTCTGGAGAGACATATGTGGAGCTGTGCTCCTAGACATGCGTGCTATGGTGAACAAGATGGTTCGCAAGGTCAAATCTTGGACCCCCCAGATAGCCACCTTACCTTTGCTTCTTTCTTCCTCTGGGACACAGTACTGACGACATACTCACTCATGGGGATTCTGCCACCTCGACTACCGATCGAACTAGCATGGTACCCATGCCATGATAACCTTGTCAGAAATTATTTATCCTCGATATCTAGGGTCAGGGTGTGGACTCCCACATGAAACAACTGCTGGTCCACATCCCACATATGCACTAGGTACTCCAACAGACTGATTTGGGCTCTCATGCCCAGAATCTGAAATAATTTCAAGAGTACACAGTATCGAAGGGAAGAAATGGTTCTTGGGTCATTCCCAACAATAGCATCATCTTCCTTGTGTTCTCTTTCTTGCCACTCCAACATTATGATGGTTAAATGCCTACAAAAGAACCATAAGAGAAGGGTCAGCAACTCATCTCAAACCTTGACATATTTTTCATTGAGAAAAAATCAATTTGAAATTTCATTTGTCAGCCCTTTCAGGTGCCCTTTTAGCACAGTGAGAGATTCTCGCAGGTGCTTTTGAGGCCCCCTGCGAGAATCATGCACTCTCGTAGGTTCCATATGGCCATCCTGCGAGAATGCCCGGGCACAAGTTTTATCCCTAAAACAGACCCAAAACCTTGAAATTTGCCAGTGAAAATAAAAAATAAACCATGCAAAAGGTAGAAGATCGGGAGCTTACCTCATTGACAGAGACAGTTTTCCAAATGGTAGCCTGAGTCTCCCATGATCGAGCGATGAAATTTGAAGTAAAATGAGGTTTTTTGGGCAAGGTTCTCGGAAAAATCACAATGACTATGGTAAAAACCCTTTTACCCATATATATTTACTTTTTACCATTTTTCGTTGATTTTTATATTCATCAAACTTAATGCCTAATAGCCCTATGAGTGTGAATTTTTGCAGATATAACGACTTTGAAGCCCACGTGAAAGAGTGAAAGAGTACGGATGTTTTTTCTTTTTAGTCATATGTATGATTTATTTTTATAGTTTTTTAGAAAAACTTCGAGCTTAGTCTTCGTTCGTTCTCGCGCTCGAAAATACATGAGAACATAACCGAGTATACTTTTCTCATCTTTTCATACTCGTCATGGTAACACAAAAATGATGAATGCAAAGGAGTATCCTTTAAGCTCTTTTCACACTCTCTAAAAATGAAAAGATTGCCAAGTGACCTTGCTCTGTTCACGCTCGCAAAAGTATCTGAAAAAAACGTTCGACGGGCGATATTTTATCACTTTTTCGGTCCTGTTGAACTATTTTATGAAAAAGGAACTGGGAGAGTTCTCTTTAAGTGTTTTTCAAACTCTCAAAACATGAAAAACCCTCGAGTTTTCTATCTTTGGACTCGTTAAACAAACATCGAAAGACCCGTAATGGGACCAAGCCACTCCTTCCTAGGGTTCATTAAACATACTCCAAGGGACTCATCCGAAGGATGAACTTACATCAACAAGCATATGTTATCCTCCTCAAGCTTGCAAAAAACTAAAGAGGTACTCGCCAGAAATGGTGGGGGAAAATTTGGGAGGGATGTGTTTTCGTATTTATATTTTTTGGCAGTAAGTGTCACTCTTGAACATGACACCCCCTATTCATTATTTGAATCCGGTTTGGGAATTCCATTTGTCTCTCATTCGATTTTCTACAAGGTCATATCCTGAGTCGTCTCTGAGTCAGTGCTGCCAAGTCCACGGTTGTGTCATTCATATGTTCAAGAGAAGTTCCTCCAAACCCTCTATTGAGTCGGCCATCTGTAGTTGTCCATTCTCGTCGTGTTGGACTTCCCTGTGTCCAATTGAACCTATATCATACTCTATTTCTCCTTCAAAATTTGTTACTCATTTCGTTTCATTGATGGGGGATACATCAAGGCCCTCTTGTGACGAGTTTTGTTCCGTCGACTCTAGCTCATTATCCAGAAGCAAGACTTAGAAATTGTTTGGTACCTTGGAACTTGCATGCTTCAATGGTAGGTCTCCTCGCTTTCGACAGTGGGTTTTCATCATTGACCCATGATCGGGAGATTCTGTCGAATGTTCAACCTCAACTAATTTATTCACATTCGATAGATTGTACTAGTGTACCTTGGGAATCATTGACATTAATGGTGATTTCCCTCACTTGTTAACGGTTTCATCATTGACCGATAATCAAGTGTTTCTACCATGTTCAACTTCAGCACATGTAATCACATGGTTAGATTCGTACTTTCAGGTGATAGGATTGAAGACCCTGGGTCTCATATTTTTGAATCAGGCTGCGATGGAATATGTATAATTTGAAGACACATAGATCCACTTTGTATGTCACATGGATATGTCGTCCTAATTTGAGTCTTCTCGCATAGATCCACAGTGTATTTCTGGTGGCTATGCAGTATTTTTGACGGCATGGATCCACGGTGTATGACTGGTGGCCATGACCTATGTTCATGATGTCATCCATTTGTGATCTGAGTATGAGAATGCCTACCTCAGAACTAGTATTATATTCTGCAGATGCTTGGTTGTTTGCAGGTTTCCGATTAGGTGTGCTCCTAGTTTCTGACACACACACTCAGTTTACAAAGTATTTCGGCTATCACAGATTCCAGCCTCATACTTTGGGGGGCATTCTGTTACATGTGATTTTGGTCATTTTTGTGATATCTTGAAAATAGTGTAATCATGCTCTCAATAAGGTCTTTTTGCCTGAGAAAAGTGACTCTTGTCTCCTCCAGAAAACATATTTTTAAAGTGAGTTCACAGGCTGCTTATAGCCTAGGGTGTGAGAATCCCCCATTCTCGTAGGCCACCTACACCCAGGGTGCGAACTTGTCGCAGTTTGCTCCATACACAGGGTGAAAACCTATTCTTAAGCTTGGAAAGGAGAAGAGGTCTCGAGGGTTCTAGAAGGGAATCTTCTAGAAAATGAGTTGGCATTCATATGGTTGTCATTTTACTGACTTCTTAGATTTAATGGGATCATCCTCATCCATGTAACCATCTCTCCTTCTTCTATATATTGGAAGGTTTCTCATGGAAAAATTTAAGCAAGATTGAATGAAGAATTGGTCGAAGAATTGTGTGAAGAACCCTACTTTGACAGAAGCTTGAAGGCTATTTGGTCTATCAAGAGGTATTGGATCTTCTTCATGCAAACAAAAGAACAAGTCTGTGTGTTGGAACCAAGGGCCACCAAAAGGGAGCTTGCAACATCAAGGCGATCAAGTTGTAATCTCTACTTTCATTTAATATAATACAGCGACATGTCCCTTTCCCATAAAGTCACTCTTACTTTATTGTGTAATTCCTTGATCATATGCATAAGTTGACGTTGAATAATTTTTTCTATCTTCAGTTCGGTTGGTTTTTGTTGTCTTGGACTTGACCTTGTGAGAGAACTGGAGTGAAGCGGGATCAACAGAGACCTAAGGAAGCAAATTAAAGGTATGTATCTTATTCCCCCCTATTAGCAGATTCAATGATTACAACTTAGGGAAAGAGTCATATCATGTCCTATTTTGTTCTAGATCCAGGTGGATCTAGGGAGATCTATTAGTGTCCTCACCTAGCGATTAGTCCGATAACAAGGAGGAAGAAGAGTCAGCCGAGATTCAAGCGGGGAAGATCGTTGAGGCCATTCAGTAGCTTCAAGTGAGAATAATAGAGTTTGAGCTCCAAGCAGTGTCGAGCACTCTACAAGAAGTGCGCGACCAAAGGGAGGAAGCTGCTAGGAATGAAGTAGAAAGAATCAGGGCACTTACCTAAAAGTGTAAGCAACTAAGTGATCGAAGTTCCCAAACCTATGAATGCCTCCCAGAAGATCCAGAGCTGAGGAAAATGGAAGAACAACTCCAGGAGGTGCAACAACAAGCCCTGATAGTTCAAGAATAGATGAAGTGGATTCCTACAATCGAGAGGATGAAAAGATCACAGGAACAACGTGCGGTGTAGAAGAATATTAATGCCATCCAGAGCAGTTTCATGGAAGTTACACAGAGGCTATAGTCAGTGTAGGATGAAGCCTACACGGTTTTTGAAGAGATTGAAGGACAAGGCTCACAGCTATACCAAGTGGTTGCGAGAGTGGAACAATGCCTGGAAGAGCCTATTACAGAGAAAGTGATTCAAGAGTTTTCCAAATAGGAATCTCTGGCG
>JASDQU010417497.1:0-10369 GCA_032191745.1 Picea mariana
TCTTGTTTTTTTTTATTATTTTTATTAGGGTCCCTTAAGTTTCTTATCGAGAGGCCTTTTATTGCCTTCTCGGGGATCCCCTGGGTGAAGCATCTCTAGGTTTTATTTCCTATGGCTTTTATCTTTTACCAGCTGATTTTACCCCCTGGGCCTTTAGCCCCTTCTTCCCACAAGACAAAGTGTAACCCTGAAAGGTCATCCTAATGGTCGGACTAGGGGAATGGGATAGATGAGTAGGGTATAAGATGTAAAATGATAAAATGGTGGGAGCGGATGATGGCTCTACAAATCCCCCTTGGTGGCTAAACAAAACCCATGAATATCAACTTACTAAGTCACACCATCAATCACCCCAACAGTGGTCAAGTGGATTAGTGTAAGATCCAAGTAGTCATCAGAAATGAAAGGAACCTAATGCATATATAAGAGGGTTATAATGATCAAATATGACACATACCATGATACCTTGGACCAATTACCTCATGGAGCAAGAGTCCTCTCCGATGCAAGTCCAAGCCGGTGGTGATGGAAGCTGTTGTTGCTGACAGAACAAATCTGACGAAAAAGAAGAAATATGGGCCCTCCAGGTCCATGCTCAAGTCAATCCCACTCCCGGTACTCCATGTTCGGGACCATGTGGGCCTCGAGACATGATCTCCTAGTTATCCCTAGATATCGGGGATAACAAGACTCAATCTTCAAGTCATAGTGGGGCTAAAAGAGGGTTCCCGGGCCTATGGGAAAAGCACAACATGGGAACCAAATGGAAATCTGGGTGCTAACTAGGGTGCCCATGAAGGGTAGGAACTATCGTACTAGTTACAACATGCAAAAGGAGTGGCTAGTGTCGCAACTGGTCAGGTTCGAACATAAGGCATAACGTTGGCAATATGGATGGTTTATAATGCAAGGTGGGAAATGTAGGGAAAAACCTATCCCTATATGCCTGTGTAGGAACATATACCTCAAGTGTAGTGGATGTCTCCATCTTCGTAACAATAAATCCCTAGAATATTGTTAACACATGTAAACTAGATTCCAAGGTCAAAACACATAGAGAAATCTCAAAAAATGAATTTTTTTTTGTATTTTTTGCATATGATATATTCAAAACAAAAGCACACTCACACCACACACATATATACAAGGCACTACACATCTCGATTCTTTACACCAAGTAGAGCCCATGGATAGGATTAGGCCAAGGATCCTTTTCACCATCAATGAACTCGTGAGTCGATATCAATATCATATGGATCACCATGTTGGGGCCGTGCCACATAGGATCAAATTTCCACATACAAAGATACTCATTGTGAGTACTCCCGCGAGATAGGGAATATCCTTTATGGGATCCATCAAGATGTAAAAGGGGTACAAAAAGTGAATCTTTGATGCAAGGGGATGCATATAATTTTGTGGAAATTTATGAAAACGATAACCAAGGAGGAAAAGGGTCAAGAATAGGAGGGCTATTGGATGCCCTAGAAAATGCCCCCAGTTTTAGATCAAGATTCATCGTGTTAACTCTCGTCAGTTCTGAATCAAGGACGATGGATTCTTGATGATTTTCATCTTCCCTAAGCTTATCAATGTAATCCATGACTTCTAAGATGGGCTCTTCCGAAGGAAACTCAAAATATAGGATGTCATTTGAATGTGGAAAGTCAACAACATGTATGGTTGGAGTAGGTTGGTCACACTCCATATGAGGATGGAGTTGTTGACCAGTATCATCGAATGTTGATGGGATCATCAAATTAACAATCTCAACCACAGTGAGCGACATGGTTTCTCCAAATGATTCAACATCCTCCGAATGAGGTACCACCCAAGGATCAATAGAATCGAGGGATCCACCAGTAATTGAGAAAATCATGTTGATGGGGGAAATGATTGCAGTAGGAGATGGTGGGGGAAGGGGGAATATACCCATAAGATAAGGATCTTTGAACATCCCCACACCAACATTCATGGAATACTGCATGGTATCATTGACAAAGGGTACAGTAGACCCTTCATTGGATACAAGGTATGGGGTACAAAACGCAATTTGATCGATGGTAACGATTTTCCCTTGGTGAGGGAAGCATAGGAACCTAAAGACTGATGATACAACAATGGTCATCTCATAGAACCAAGTGCGCCCGAGTAACAGATTGTACTCAAGTGGTGCATAGATGACCTCCATGACGACGGAGATAGACTTACCACCTAAATCTATGGGTAAGGAGATGATTATTACATGGGGTTGGAATATGCATCCATCAAATCCTTTCAGAAGTGTGGCAGATGTATCAAGCTTAGGAGAGCTAAGGGCTTTCCAACAATAGATATACATGATGAAAGTCAAGGCTCCTTCATCAATGACTATTTGGAAGATGTTTTTACCCATCGTTCACACTTTAATCTAGAAGGCTACTAGATGGGAGAGCCTATGAGTTACCTGAGATGAATAAAATGTCATCAATCTCGACTCGGAGGGATCAACCCCACCTATGGAAGAGAGTAAGGTTTTCTGCTATGTGGGGCATCTTTTGTTGGGTTGTTATAGTCTTTGCAGTGAAATTCTAGTTGAGGTGAATCAATTGAAGATCAAAGTCGAGGTGGATTGACAACAAGTCAAAGGTCGAGGTTAGTCGACTAGGTAAAGTCAAAGTCGAAGGTCGAGGCAGTTCGGCATGGTAAAGGCATCAACAGCAAGTTGAAGAGGTCAAACAACAAGAGGTTGATAGGTGTAGTGTGGAAACTAACTGAATATCGAATTAATGTCGACTGGTAGTTGATTGGTAATACGACTTGGAGTCAACTGTAACAAAATCCCAAGATTTGCAGGATTTTTAGCCAATGATGTGCATGGATCTGTAACCTTTTTTGGGTGCCAAGTATTTAGGGTTTTTCCTTCTGTAAAGTCTATAAAGAGGCATGTTGTAAGGTTGTAAAGGCTAATGAAAAACAATGAATCATAGGATAGCCAATCTTTAAATAAATCTTTAGATGTAGGTTGTTGGTCATGCAGATGTAAGTCAGATTGGCTATAGGGTTGCTCTTGCGCATGCAAGACGGTATGATGTCGATTGTGTCTTAGGTGTGGACCAAGGTTAGACATGTAACCTTTTATTCATATTGAATAATACAACAAGAGAGAAGAACGCTCAATGAATGTTAATTTTCCCGGTTTGGGTTTCCAGGGTAAAATATTTGTGTATTGTGTGATTGCTTTGTCATTTACGTTCTTGATTAAATTCTTCTTCTCCTCTGCTAGGTTTAGTGTGGAAGTGTCTCATTTCCCGACAAGTGGTATTATAGTTGTGTTATTATTTGAAGAGTGTATCAGATATTGATTTACCAATCTTGAATCTGAGAACTAAACCCTAGGTACAATAAGAGTTGTAAGTCATAAATTGTGTTAAAGATCATGGTAAAGAATGGCGAGTAGTTCAAGAATAGAGATAGAAAAACTCAATGGCAAAAATTTTGAGCTTTGGAAGCTTAAAATGGAAGATCTTTTTGTAGATCAAGAACAATGTACAATGGTCTGTCCAGGTACCTAGTTGACATTCATGTTGATGGAAGAATGGGAGAAACTTGAAAGAAGAGCAAGAAGAATGACTCGACTTTGTCTCGCAGATTCAATACTATTGAATGTCTCAGGTGAAGATTCAGCCAAGAAACTATGGGAAAACTTGGGAAGCTTATACAAGTCAAAATATTAGGTAAATAAGTTGTTTCTCAGAATGAAACTGTATCTTCTGAGAATGAGTGATGCCAGTTTGGTAACTGAGCATTTAAATGCGTTTAACACCATTTTAAGCCAATTATCATCTCTGGATATTATAATCACTAAGGAGGAGAAGTGTATAAGCTTGTTATGTTATTTTCCAAACTCCTAGGATAGTTTAGTCATGGCTATAGGGAGTAATACAACCACACTAGCGCTAGAAGACGTGGTTGTTTCTTTGTTGTGAGAAGAAATGAGAAGAAATAACATGGAAGGATTGACCAAAGATGATTTAGTGGTGAGAGGTTGACCGGTTGAAAGAGATAAAAGAAAATTCTCTGGTAGAAAGTCTAAGTTGAAGGGTAGATCAAAATCCCTGGTTCAGTCGACAAGAATATGCTAGAAATGTAGTAAAGTTCGGAATTACAAAAAGCACTGTAAGCCGAGGGAGATGGAAGTCAGTACGAGATTCAACGATAAGCATTCGACTGAGAGAAAGACAACCCCGATTAAGGGAAGTGATGTGTACATGGTGTCAACCAGTACACATTCAGATCAAGGTGTTTGGTTGATTGACTCGGGAGAATCCTATCATATAACACCACATAGAGAATGGTTCTACGAGTATGAATGATATGATGGAGGTGATGTGTTCTTAATGGACGACTTGACAACAAAAATTGTTGGACGAGGAAGAGTTCGACTGATACTGCAGGATAGGAGAAAAAGAACCCTTCCAGGTGTGCTACACAATCCAAGTTTGATAAGAAATCTGATATATTTCAGTAAGATGAGTGATGTTGGGGTACACACTATGTTTGAGAAAGACTCATGCAAGATGGTCAGAGGTGCGATGGTATTAATGAAAGGAGTTCGGATTGGAACCTTATACAAGTTATTAGGGAATGCTGACTTGAATGTATGCAACAAAATTGTTTCTACTGAAGTCAACTTGACTTCGAATCAACTCGACCCAAATCGGGATGAGTCGGTACAAACCGACTCGACAAGACATGATAAAATCAACTCGACCAGGCTATGGCATGAGAGGATGGGACACATTGGAGAAAAAGGACTTCGAGCTATGCATAAAAAATTTATGGTTGAAGGTTTTACTAAATGTGATTTAGAGGTCGACTTTTGTGAACATTTCATATATGGAAAACAAAGTCCGGTGAAGTTCCCATCTGGAGCGACAAGGGAAAATGGGATTCTTGAACTAGTTCATAGTGATGTGTTTGTCTCGGTTACAGTGCCTTCACTTGGTGGATCCTTGTATTATGTCTCCGTCATAGATGATTTTTTCAGGAATACATGGATATATTTACTAAGGAAGAAATAATAGGTTTTCGATAGATTTAAATAGTTTAAAGCTCTTGTATAAAACCAGACATATAAGAAGATTAAGGTGTTGATAACTAACAATGGTGGTGAATTATGTGGAAAAGAATCTGATCAGTTTTGTAAGAAGTGTGGCATAGAATGCCAAAATACCACACAATATACCCCACAACAAAATGGAGTTGTCAAGAGAATGAACAGAACATTGATGGATAAGGCAAGGAGCATGCTCAATGGTGTTGGGATCATAGGGCTCACACAAGAATTCTAGGCAGAAGCAGTTGACACTGCAAGACATGTGGTGAATATGTCTCCTTCGTTGGCACTAATCGACATGACTCCACATGAGGTATGGTCGGGTAAGAAGCCTTCGGTTTCACATATTAATGTATTTGGCTATGATGCATTTGTGCATGTTCCCAAGGAAAAGTTGAGAAAGATGGAAAAGAAGGCAGTCAAATGTATTTTCATTGGATATAAATAAGGAATGAAAGATTATAAGCTATAGGATTTTGCATCAAGAAGAATAGTGTAAAGTCGAGATGTGGTATTCATAGAAGTCAGAGGTAATTCTGAGCCTGAAAAAGTTGTTCAGATCGAGAATAATCCTGAGACGATGTAGTTTGAAATGAGGAACGAAGAACATGATTCAAATGAGTCGAATTTGAGGTAGAGGTGGAACAATAGACTCTAGTGGTAAGGAGGTCAGAAAGAATAATAAAACCAATTGAAAGGTATAGTCCTCCCAACTTTCGTTCCGCATTCATGCTAACTTCCATCGACAATGATCCCAAGTCAGTTGATGAGGAAGTTGACTAGGCAGAGGGTAAACTTTGGAAGGGCGCCATGGTCGAAGAGATGGAATCCTTGCTCAAGAATGAGACATGGGATTTAGTCAAGTTACCTAGTGGAAGAAATCTCGTCGGTAGAAAATGGGTATTCAAGAAGAAGATGAATGCTGCAAAACAAGTCGAGAAGTTCAAATCTCGACTGGTAGAGAAACGTTATTCCTAAGTCGTGGGAGTTGACTTCAGTGAGATTTTTTTCCATGTTTCAAAACTAATTTCCATTAGAGTAATAATGTCTCTAGTTGCAACATTAGACTTGGAAATAGAACAAATGGATGTGAAGACAACGTTCCTACATGGGGACCTGGAAGAAGAATTATACATGAAACAACATGAAGGATTTGTAGTAAAGGGAAATAAATATTTGGTGTCCAAACTAAAAATATCCCTCTATGGTCTAAAGCAATCTCCAAGGATGTGGTACCAAAATTTCGACACATACATCCTTAGTTTGGGATTTGTGAGAAGCAAAGCCAATCACTGCATATATTCCAAGGAAGAAGGTGGGAATTTCATATATGTAGCTTTTTATGTCGATGACATGTTGCTGATTGGAAACAACATGGATGCAATAAAGGAGGTGAAGAAGCAACTATCCTCCAAGTTTTACATGAAGGATCTCGGTGCAACTAAATTCATGGAGATTGAGAGATCGAGCCACCAAAAAATCTGGTTGAATAAGATGAAGTATATTGAAATAATTCTGAAATGGTTCAACATGCAGGATTGCAAACCGATGAAGGTGCCAATTCTTGTGGGAGCAAGGATAACTATTGAACAATGTCCAAATACACAGAAAGAAAAATTGGACATGGCATGTGTTCCCTATGCAAGTGTTGTTGGTAGTCTAATGTATGAAATGAACTGCACTCAACTAGACATTGCCCATGCAGTGAGAGTGTTGAGAAGGTACATTTCGACACCTGGAAAGGAGCACTGGACAACTGTCAAGAGAGTATTCAGGTATTTGTGTGGCACGAAGGACTATGCTATATGCTACCAAGTAATACCTAGAGGTGACAATGGTAAATTGTTAGGGTCCTAACCCGCACATAGGTAGAACAATATATTCGGATGTAATAAAGGTCATTATTAATAAGGCCTTGCAATAAAATAGAATAAGTCGAATGTAAGAAGACCTAATAGAAGCTTTCGCTTCTAGAAGGATCTTCCTCTAGATGCTTCTTTTGATAAACATATTTAGTATAAATAGGAGTCGAGGGTATGAGAACCCTAGCTTGGAGATTATTGTAACAGAGCTTTGCTCGATTGGAGGTTGCCCCCTCGAAGAGGCCCGTGAACATTTCTCTCAGAATCAAAGTGTTATTTCTGTTGTTATTCTTATATCATTTCAGTGTTATTGTGGTGATTTTGTTATAATTTTGATGACAAATATTTCCCGGGCCACAAGTGTAAGGAACAAAATCCGTTTATGGCCATCTCAGAAGATATTTCAGAAGAGGATAGTGAAACTCCCCTTGTGTCTAAGTCACCTGAAACCCCCGACACAACCCCTCCCTCAGACCCTCCTGAAGTAGAACTGGTCATTTCCCTCAATGCTCTCAGTGGCTTCTCCGCTCCCCAAACGCTCAAGCTAATCGGTTACATCAAGCACCAGAAGGTCATCATTCTGGTTGACAGTGGAAGCACCCATAATTTTATTCATCGCCGCATTGCCCAAGAAACTCATTGCTACATCCATGCTGTTAATAATTTCCAAATCATGATTGCCAATGGTGGCTCCATGAAATGTGGAGGGCGTTGTGAAAATGTGCGTCTCCAAATTGGTGACTACCACCTGAAATATCATATGTTTGCTATAGACATGGGCGGGTGTGACATTATGTTGGGTGTAGACTGGAATTTTCTTGATAGAAGTCTTGACTATAGGTAGAAGTCTAAGTGTTGGGCACACATGATATCTTGCTCCTCAATGGTGGCCTTAGCCATAGATACATCTTTGGAAATGGGTGGTAGGAGGGCTTTAGTGAAACACTCTATAAGAATTTTTTCTAGAATTTGAGTCTTAATCATCCTACATTGTCAACTCCACTCATGAATGTGATTCTAGATGTGGGTGGCATTTTCTTGATGCAGAGAAGTCAAGAGATCAGTTCCTATATTATATCAGATGGGAAATTGGTAATGTGTTGAAAAGACCATCAACAGGTCATTGAAGCTTCTAAAAGAATCTCCTTTGAGTTCAATGTACCATTTGGCGGTGACTACTATCAGGGATATCTAAAAAAGATGCAGCGTCACACTATCATCCATCAACAAGTTGGATGAACACCACAAGTGGTAAGTCATGATGTGTGTAGAGGGGTCATATCCCAAGTTTTTGTCAAACTTAGTAATGTCTGATGGTAGCTTGGATGGCATCGTCGACCATGAGGGGTCATGGGTTATAGGGTCATTTGTTAACCATGAAAAATCTATTAAATCAAGTGTTGTGAGGAAAGAAAATGGTACAAATGAAGACTAGGAGGGAGGTGAAGTCTCTACTATCTCAAATGGACCTTGCAGTCCCCCTATGTTGGTACTACTAGAAGGTTGGGGAGCTCCTGAAGAATGAGTGTCTTCTAGGATGGTGACACCTCCAAGAGCATGAATGCTCCCAGAACCAAAAATTCCCCCAAAGGTGTTGCCCCTAGGAGGAAATGTGGACCCTCCAGGAAAGATATTACCAAATTTAGTCCCAGGGATGAAACCCCTAGGACCGGACATGGATACAAAAGGAAAACCTCCCCATGATGAAAAATCCCCCCCAAGGGATGTTCCCCCAGGGAAAGGTGTGCTAACTCAAGGAAAATTAAAACCTCCAGATGTATTACTTCCCCAGTTTGACTAGGGACAGCCCCAAAACCACTAGGGATACTCCATCCAAAAGGTACACTCACACCCAATGATGTCAGACCTCTCATTGGATTGGTGGAGGTGGAAAGAGTTCCACTCCCCATGCTGAAACTAAGGCTCGCCCCCCCACTAGAAAATAATCTAGAAGTAGGCATTGGAGGGATGGGATTCAGGATGGTAGGTATGCTAAAGGATGGATTTGACGCCACAGATAACATCCCCTAGAGTGAGGAACCAATCTGAAATGGTATGGACAGTGTAGGTCTAATGGAGCTAAGGGGTGGAAATATGGACATTACTAGGATGCCCCTGGGGGAATTCCCCCCTATTACACTTGGGGATGGGCTCGTAGGATCAACTACACTAGACGTGTACCACCCTATTTCCCCTAGATTGTAAATATAAATATAAATGGCCAAGAGACTAT
Source organism: Picea mariana (assembly GCA_032191745.1). NCBI lineage: Eukaryota > Viridiplantae > Streptophyta > Pinopsida > Pinales > Pinaceae > Picea > Picea mariana. Next base: position 9,194 of record JASDQU010417497.1, read on the forward strand.
GGAAAACCTTATATGTGTGAATATTGATTCATAGGACCTTTGGTTGAAAGGTAAACGAATGTGAACCTAATTATTTACTAAGAAAATGGACAAGTGTTGCATGACTACTGGAAGCTGGGTGTACTTAGAAAGACCATGAATGTTATAAGGGGACCAGGAATGGTTGCGTTAACCTTCACCAAATTAGTTCTTACTAGATTTAATTGCTTAGGACTAGAACAATCCTCTGACCCATAAATGAATTACAGTCAGGCTGGTAGGTGGGAAGACCTTCTTAAGAGTTAATGAGGAGATGGGGCATAGCACTCATCTGTAAGGCTTCCAAACCTGACCGCGGACTGGGAATTATAGCCACACACGACCTCATTGAAAGAGGTGAGAAAGGAAGGTGTGGTGGGTAGAGGAAAGAAAAGGGAGAAAAACTGCGAAGAGTGTAGAGACCAAGAAAAGTGAATCTCTCAGGTTCAAAGGAAGAACTAGAAAAACATAAGCGTTCTAGTTATAGGAAATGACAAAGAAGGTTATGATACAAACTGATAAATGAGTCTAGCCTTCTTTCTTGGTGTTGTGTAAACCATTGCCGGGATCCCATGGGAGGAGGAGAGTAACCTATGTCCCTATTGTTGTTGAGCAAGAAGAAAAAGGTTGTTTTGTTGAGCGTCATGGCCTAGCTCGGGGGTGGCTAGTGGTAAATTCATTTGGTATGACTAAGCCTATGGTTGGGTGGAAACTGGCACCCATTCCAATCGTCGCTTCACATTGTCTGGTTCTGATAAGTCTTTTCCCTTCTTTAATTGTTGAATTAGAACGATGAATGATTACTTGGTCTTACAAATATATATAGATGCATTTGTAAATGTTTTCTGTGTGAAATGGCTATGATATGTGTATGCCTCCATCTCCTTATGAATTCACACTTTCCACTGATATATTGTATGCCCAACTTAACTCCAAGGGATTTCCGGGGTGTAAGACGTTAAATGGTTGAGATAGGAGGCATCATGTCGACCTTGTTCGATAACACAGGTATTCCAACAGAGGGTGAACACCTTCAGTAACCACTCACATAACCCGATCAAAGATCAACACACCGATGTTTTCACGTGGTAAAACCCCTACGGGGAAACATCCACGGCCCCAACCAACGCGGCCACTTGGAGAAATTTATTAATGCAA
>JASDQU010417509.1:0-10268 GCA_032191745.1 Picea mariana
AGGGGCTGAAAGGTTGGAAAGAGGGGCTAAGATTAGGAGATTAATTCCTTGGAAATAATAATTTATTATTATTCCAAAAGCTATGTGAAATGTAGGTTTTTATCCTAAGTTCTTGGAAAGGGGGAACGTGTGAAAAAGGGAACACATGCTGATGGAGTGCATGACACCTCAAGGGTGACATGTGTCGGCCCATACACATGCAATTTAACCCAATAATTGAGCCATTATTGGGTTTCGTTCCCCATTCTTCTGTCCGCGGTCTGAACCGTAGATCTATGCATCTGAGTTCTGTAAGCCTCACGCAGCTCTGAAACCCGAAGCCTGTGATGTTTTCTTGAGAAGTCGATACACCCTCTGACTGAACTATTGAGTCTGTGTTTGACCTTTGTGTGAATTTCTTGTCACACATCCTGCAAACGGGTGTTACCTGAACCGTGTTGTGTCTTAGTGGCCTGTTGTTGTTTCTTGGTTCCATACCTAATTTTCCTGTTGCTGCTATCACCTATGAGTTAGCCAAAAGATGCTGCTGCTGCTGTTATCTTGAACTTGTGGTAATTGAGTTGAAAATGGATTGAAGAATTGGGTAGTCAGGCCCGTGGTAGAAGAGGCAGGTTTTCAGGCTTGTGAGAAACTCTCTCCAGGTGAGGGAGTTTGCTAGGGAGTGGTTTTCTCCTAGGGAGAGTCCAACACCAGCTACAAAGCTCTGAGAATTCTTGATCCAACCTATTGATGAGGCTCAGAGGGGAGGTGAAGCACCAATGGACTGTGCTTGTGAAGGTGTATACTCTCGGGTGGAACAAGCATGTGGGGAATGAGCGTCCGTGAGTAGTGGGCGTAAGAAGGCTTTTGGGGAGAATCCTTCCGATTGCTCTGTGCAGTTTTCCTGTAACCTCAGCCTAGTCTAGCATTCCCTTACCTTGGGTGGAGCTTAGTCCCAGCTCGGGGGTGACCCACTGTTGAGCATGATGAGAAGTGAGGTCTAAGTCTGGGAGGTTCATGGAAAGTCTACACATGGTTGGTGGAGTTACTACAATTTCAAAGATAAGTATATGCATGTGTTTAATTTCAATTAAAATGCATGTTTGTGATGCTTGCAATATTATCATGTATTCCGTTGTGATGATATTTACTGTTGATTCCATTGATTCTGTATATTAGCAGTAATTGTATGTTTACTCTGTTAAGCCATTTAACTTCATTTAAATGCATACTATATAAGTATGAGAATGTTTTTGTGTAGTAGCGTTGGCCGACAAGTGGATTGATGGTCGAGGATGTTACAATATGGTATCAGAGCCCAAGGTTTCAACATTGATCCTGGATGGGCCTGATAAGTGGTCTTTGGACCCAAGGTTTTGAGAGAAAATTGTGTTTGGAGAACTAATTTCTAACCTTAGAATGTTTCTTAGTGCCAACATGGTACTTGGTCATGTACAAAGCTCAGGAGAAGTAGCGGTAGAATAAAACCACAGTCGGTGTGGTATTTGACCACAAAGAGAGAGGGCACTCAACACTTTGGATGTTGGAGCCATAGGATATGTTCGGAAAGAAAGGAAAAACCTTTATGACCATTAGATCCAGAGAAGGTGTCGGGAGGATATTCGAGAAGCCTTTCAGGAGTTCGACTATCAGGAAAAGTGGGGTGCACTGAGACACAAAACCCTAACCCGAAACTCCGAAGTCCTGAGAAGATATACATTGTAGATATGGGAAAAATATCTCATCCGTTGGATAGAGAAGAAGAGCATAGAGAAATTTCGGGAGTTCGACTGTCGGGAGAAGTGGGATGTGCTGAGGCAAAAACACCCAAAGCCTGTAATCGTGAAATCCCAAAGAGCTGAAGTAGTGGGTTGGGTTAACATAACTTGGATGGATGTGGACCCATGGGATGTGTGCCATGTGCCAGTGGGCCCTAAAGGAAAAGTAGGTGTAGTGGGGACGGATGGCATCGCCTGAGGTAACATGGACCTTCTTAAGTACACCACGTGTCACGAACGTGGTTGGTGACAGTTGTGCTGTGGGCTCGGTGGCTAGAAAGGTCGGAAGTTTGGAAGTCAGGGGTTAGAGAGGGAAGCAAGTGTGAGATCCTCCAGGACCAAAATTCTGAAACCCCGAAACCCCGAAGTTTCGATTAGAGAACCTTGAGATCTAGCACTTGGTCATGAACCATGGTCGCGTGGGTTAGGAAACTGAGAGAAAAGGGCTAAGGCCTGAGTGCACTACAAAGCCGACCAGAGCTTAGAAAATTCATGGAAACTGAACGTTTTCTTGAATCAAGTTGTTTATGAATGCTGTGGGATTTGTTAAGGAATAATGACCTGAGAAATTCCAGTTGTTTGCACATTGTGATGCAGAAGTTAAAAAAGTACCAGAACCGGATAGAGTTGCTACGGAGTGCAAAAGAAATGGAAAGGGCACATAATGATTCCAGTTTCAAGGATGAAGCAAAAGGAATGGATGTCCATTTGGGAGTTGAAGGATCAAAATCCAATGAACATGGAGAAGGGATATATAAGGAAGGAAACATGAGGAAGATCATTGAAGATTTGAAAAAATATGCCCAAACTCGCCGAGCAGATAGAAAAAAACTTAGAAAAGCTCAGGAAAAACAAGGAGAATTCAACATAAAGTTGTTAAAGAGTTTGGAGAGAATAGAAAAGAAGTTGGATAAGGAGAGTGACTCGAGCAGAATAGGGAGTCACCAGACTTCTGAGGGAATAAGGTTAAGGAGTGTGGGTAGACACCATCATCACTCCCAAGGTTGCTCCAAGAGAGGGACACATAGTAGTTCAAGACCATCCCCTACCAGAAAGCACATGAGATATGGAGTGGATGAATTGAAGGGAGAGATGAACAAGATTAAGCCTCTACGTTTGATGGACAACATCAAAAGGAGGAAGATGCCGAAACATGGTTTCTTGGTAGGAGGAAATACTTCCAACTACAAAATTATTTCTCTCATGCGGAAGGAAGAATTGAGATGTATCAACTGAAAGGAAAAGAATCCATGTGGTGGGATCAACTTGTGCAGGTGCAACACATTAGAGAGAAAGATATCACTTGGAAGGAATTCAAGAGGTATTTTTAGAAGAAATATTTGAATAAGAGATATTATAATAGAAAGATGAAAGAGTTATTTGAACTCAAGCTAGGCAGCATGACCATTGATGAGTATGAACATAGGTTTTTGGAATTGATGAAGTATGTTTTGTTCATCAAAGAAGAAACTGTCAAGATTCAAAGGTATCCAAGTGGACTGCCACCTTCCATTGGGGACAAGATCCAGTGTGATGACCCAAAAGCCATGGAAGAAACGATAAGAAGAGCGAAATGATTATATGAGCAACAAAGAGAAAAGACCTCCTTTTGGAAGGCTTGGGAAGACCATAGGAAGTTCAAGAAATAATAGAGTCATAAGGGAAACAAACATCCCTTTTTCAAAAACAGTCCTCAAGGACAACTATCGTTTAGAGAGATGAGAATGGCTGAAGTAGGGGAACATAGGCCAAGACAGATGCCCATTCAGTGTTGGGGTTGTCAGGGAAACCATAAGTACATAGATTGTCCCCACAAAAATGGCAAAGTGAGAGCTATCCATAATGTTCAGCAAGATGAAACAGTGGAGGACATGGGCATTAGAATGCCAAGGATCTATGCAGCCCTGGACAACAAGAAAGCTGAATTTTAATCGCACATGATTGAAGTAAAAGGTATGATTAACAACCAACCATTTAATATTTTAATTGATTTAGGGGCTAGCCATAGTTATTTAGATCCTAGAGTGGTGGAATCTTTTCATTTTTCAAGAAGCAAACATGAAAATTCTTGGTTAGTGTAGCTGGCTACAGGAACCAAGAGAAAAGTCACTGAGTTAGTTAAGTCCTGTCCAGTGGATATGAAGGGACTGAGCACAAAGGCTGAATTGAATGTTCTACCTTTAGGGTCTTATGAATGTATACTTGGGATGGATTGGTTGGACCAACACCATGCCATCTTGGACTCTCATAAAAAGGCATTCACTTGCTTGGATGAGGAAGGGAATCGAAAAACAGTCCAAGGAATTCCCAGAGCTATTGCTATCAGAGAAATCTCAATAATGCAACTGAGGAAGTGCTACAGTAAAGGCTGTCAATTATTTGTAGCCCATGTGGAGGAAGAATATAGGGATGAAGTCTCAAATATTGGAGATCACGTGGTACTAAAAGAGTTTGAAGATGTATTTCAGGAGGTACTTAGACTGCCTCCAAAGAGAGATATTGATTTCTCTGTAAACTTGATGCTTAGAGCAACTCTAGTGTCGAAATCTCCTTATAGAATGAGTACGCCAGAGCTGAAAGACTTGAAATTGCAACTTGAAGAGCTTCTGAAGAAGGGTTACATATGCCCAAGTGTGTCACCTTGGGGAGCCCCAGTCCTATTCATGAAGAAGAAGGATATAATGATGAGGTTGTGTATTAATTTCAGACAGTTAAACAAAGTAACTGTTAAGAACAAGTATCCTCTGCCGAGGATTGATGACCTCTTCGATCAATTGAAGGATGCAAAGATATTTTTGAAGATAGACCTCAAGTCGGGATATCATCAAGTAAGGATAAAGGATGAATACATCAACAAACCACCTTTAGGACAAGGTATGGTCATTACAAGTTCATAGTGGTACCATTTGGGTTGTCGAACACACTCGCTGTTTTTATGTGCCTGATGAATGGTGTATTCAAGGACTGTCTAGACAAGTTTGTCATAGTCTTCCTGGATGATATTTTGGTGTATTCCAAGTCATAGGAAGAGAATGAACAACATCTGAGGATGGCGTTGCAGGTGCTAAGAGAACACCAGCTGTATGCCAAGTTGAGAAAATGCTCGTTTTATCAAAAGAAGATCCATTACTTGGGGAATATTATCTCCAAGGATGGGATAGTTGTAGATCTTGAGAAGATTGAATCCATCAGAGAATGGTCAGCGCCAAAGAATGTGATAGAATTCAGATCCTTTATGGGATTAACCGGTTATTACAGAAGGTTTATCGCAGGGTTCTCGAGGATAGCTCACCCTATAACTTCCTCGCAAAGGAAGGAGAAGAAGTTTCAGTGGACAAAGAATTGTGAGAAAATCTTTCAACAATTGAAGCAATTGTTAACCAGTTCTCCAGTCTTGAGGATTGCATATCCAAATAAATATTTCGTGGTGTGCACTGATGTGTGAAAAGAAGGATTGAGAGGAGTCCTCAGTCAGAATGGATTTGTAATTTGTTATGAATCCAGAAAGTTGAAAGAACACGAAAGGAACTATGCCACTCATGATTTGGAGTTGGCAGCCATAGTACACGCTTTAAAGAAGTGGAGGCATTACCTCATGGGAAGGAGGTTTGAACTAAGAACAAACCATAATGGTCTGAAGTATTTGTTTGATCATCCAACATTGAACGCTAGGCATAGTAGGTGGTTGGAGTTTCCATGTGAGTATGATTTTGATATCAAGCATATCAAAGGGAAGGAGAATAAAGTGGCTGATGCACTCAGCAAGAGAGTACACGAATTACATGCTACAACCATTAGCATGTACCGAACTAATATAAAGGGAAAATTTTTGGAAGCTACAAATGCAGATTTGCAGTACATGGAGCTGGTAGCAAAGCTACAACAAGGTGAGATGCCACAGAAAGTGGAAAATTATAAATTGGAAACCGACATAACACTTCTGTACAAAAAGAAAATTTATGTACCTAATGTCCAGGACTTGAAATGTATGATTTTGCATAAAATGCATAATGTACCTTATGCAGGGCACCCTAGATATTAGAAAACCGTGGTAGCAGTCAAGAGCCATTACTTTTGGCCAGGTATAAAGAAAGAGATTTTTGGATACATCATTAGATGTATGGAGTTCTAGAAGGTTAAAGCTGAGCATAGGCACCCAGCAGGGTTGCTGCAACCTTTGCTCATTCCTGAGAGGAAGTGGGAAGTGGTGACAATGGACTTCATCACAGGATTGCCTAGAACATGGAAGCACCATGAGTCAATAATGGTAGTGGTGGACAAGCTTACGTAAGCTGTCCATTTCATTCCGTTAAAGACTACTCTCAAGGTAGTGGATGTTTCCAACATCTTTATGAAGGAAATATCACGATTGCATGGTATCCCCAAGACAATTGTGTTTGACAGAGACCCGAAATTTACTTCAAATTTCTGGAAGGGGTTGTTCAAAGGATTTAGAATGAATCTAAACTTTAGAACAACTTATCATCTTGAGTCTGATGGGAATATAGAGAGGGTGAACAGAGTAATAGAAGACATTCTAAGGATGTATGTGATAAACAAACCATCGAAATGGGAAGATTACCTGCACTTGGTAGAATTCACCTAAAATAATGGGTATCAAGCATCGTTGAAGATGAACCCATTTGAATCACTTTATGGTAGAAATTGCAATACTCCAGTAAGATAGGATAATCCAGCTGAAAGGGAAGTAGTTGGGCCAGATTTGCTCAAGGAAATGGAAGAACAAATGCTAAAAATTAAGCAGAATTTAAAGGCTGCCCAAGACAAGCATAAAAATTATGCTAATAAGAATAGAATCCACCGAGAGTTTAAAGTGGGTGATCATGTTTTCCTGAAAGTAAAAGCTAACAAAAGTTCCCTAAAGCTGGGAAACTGCACCAAGTTGGTAGCTAGATTTTGTGGGCCATTTGAAATCCTAGAAAGGATTGGGCCAATTTCATATATGCTTGCATTACTTGCATCTATGAATGTACATAATGTGTTTCATGTTTCATTGCTTAAGAAATATATACCTGATGCTAATCATGTAATTGATTGGAATGTGATTCAAGTCGAACAGGAAGGTGTCCTGTAAGTGCATCTTGTGAGCATATTGGACCGAAAAATCAAATAGCTCCAGAATCGAGCCATAGAGCTTGTAAAGGTCCAGTGGACTTGGTACAGTCATAAGGACATGACATGGGAGCATGAGGATGTTATGAGGGGATTTTTGAAGATTTTGAAAATCTTGTCGATAATGTGTGAAAGTTGTACTGAGGATAGTGCAAAAATAAGGGGAGGGGATTGTAATATCCCCAAGAAAAAGCCATGTTGTAATCATGTTTATGAATTGTAAATCATGTTTTGTAGGCTGGTGAGCCAAGTATTGATAAGATGGTGGGATTATGTGTTTATTAGGCTGGAGAGCCTAAGTATTAAGGTCATAAACCTGATTTTGTATATGTAATTATGCAGATCATTAGTATAATATATGAACATCGCTGTGAAGAAAGAGTGATGGGGGACTAAGATTCCACAGAGAGGGTAAGGGAAAAAGGGGCTGAAGGGTTGGAAAGAGGGGCTAAGCTTAGGAGCTTAAGTCCTTGGGAAAAATAATTTATTATTATTCCAAAAGCTATGTGAAATGTAGGTTTTTATCCTAAGTTCCTGGAAAGGGGGAACGTGTGCAAAAGGGAATGCATGATGATGGAGCACATGTAGCCTCATGGGTGACATGTGTCGGCCTGGGCACATGCAATTTAACCCAAAAATTGAGCCGTGATGGGGGTTCATTCCCTATTATTCCGTCCATGGTCTGAACCAAGGATCTTTGCGTCTGAGTTCTGTAAGCCTCACGCAGCTCTGAAACCCAACGCCTGTGATGTTTTCTTGAGAAGTTGATACACCCTTTGCCTGAATTGTTGAGTCTATGTTCGATCTATATGTGAATTTCTTGTCACGCATCCTGCAAACGGGTGTTACCTGAAACACACTGTGTCTTAGTGGCCTGTTGCTGTTTCCTGGTTCCACATCCAATTTTCCTGTTGCTGCTATCACCTGTGAGTTAACCAAAAGTTGTTGCTGCTACTGTTATATTGAACTTGTAGTAATTGAGTTGAAAATGGATTGAAGAACCAGGTATTCAGGCCCGTGGTAGAAGAGGTAGGTTTTCAGGCCTGTGAGAAACTCTCTCCAGGTGAGGGAGTCTATTGGGGAGTGGTTTTCTCCCAGGGAGAGTCCAACACCAGCTACAGAGCTCTGAGTATTACTGATCTGACCTGTTGTCGAGGCCCAGAGGGGAGGTGAAGCACCGATGGACTGTTCTTGTGAAGGTGTATACTCCCGAGTGGAACATGCATGTGGGGAATGAGAATCTAAGAGTAGAGGGTGTAAGAATACTTCTGGGGAGAATCCTTCTGATTTCTCTATGTAGTTTTCCTGTAACCTCAGCCTAGTCTAGAATTCCCTTACCTTGGGTGGAGCTTAGTCCCAGCTCAGGGTTGACCCACTGTTGAGCGTGATGAGCAGTGAGGTATAAGGCTGGGAGGTTCGTGGGAAGTCTGCACGCGGTTGATGGAGTTACTACAGTTTCAAAGATAAGTATATGCATGTGTTTAGTTTCAACTAAAATGCATGTCTGTGATGCTTGCAATATTATCATGTATTCCATTGTGATGATATTTTCTATTGATTCCATTGATTCTGTATGTTAGCAATAATTGTATGTTTACTCTGTTAAGCCATTTAACTTCATTTAAATGCATACTATATAAGTATGAGAGTGTTTCCACGAAGTAGCGTTGCCCGAAAAGTGGGTTGATGGCCGGGGATGTTACATTGTCTTTACCAAGCCTCATCCAGAGTTGTATTTTTATCACCATTGTGGTGATGAGGCCAGAGCTTTGATCTTTGTCTAGGAATTTGATCCTTACCAGGCTATCCCCCATTAATAAGCGAGCTACCTTGGCTTACATTTTCCTTGATATCCTAATCTCCCAATGCTATTAGATCCACCTCTCCTGCATTCCTGTCCCTGAGCCTCTTTAGATTGATCTCTACCGAGTTCCTCTTTTGGCATTCTCTCTCTCGTAAAAACCAGGTTCAAGGTCTATTGAGCTTCAAGGTCTCTTCGTGTCATTTCCTAATGTATGTTCACTATTTGTCGCAATCAGTATCACACATTGTGGTCTGTCATGATGACCTATACCTTGAACTAATTGTATTCCATGTCTTTGTGATCCTAACAGTTCTTCCCTCTGATATTTTTATCTTGACTATAGTGGCATGTGTCCTACATCCGTTTGGCATCAATATCCTCTTACCATACATCACTATTTGTAATGTTTATTTGTCACATGACATTTCATCTTTGTCCCCTCAGGTTTTGTTACATAGACAACCCCCTAATTTCTCTTAGGCTGGTGAGGTGTAAAAATTAACCCTTATTTTATTTGATTATTTTCCATAAACAAATACCATAGTTGGATTCCACTTTTCAAGAGATTTCTAATGGCTGTAACCATGCTCAAATCTGACCTCCGGATAAAAAGTTATGGCCTTCTAAATTTTTAAGGTTTTCATCCACCATTGCCACCTCACTGCCACATGGCCCCATGTCATTGGTACCATTGGACATGGCACTAACATGGATGCTGACATGGAACTTTCCACCTAGCCCGTCGAGCCCACTTTTAATCTTGGAGCCCTCTTCATCATTGAAATTCATCCATTCCAAAATGCTACAGATCATGCTAATCAAATCCTCTTGACGACGATAATATCCTTCTGAATCAACCAATTTTCCTGATCTGATCAACCCATTTCCGATCAGATCCTCCCAACGATGATCATCTCTTTCTCGATGATCAACTCTTCCGATCAGGTCATTCCCGACCCGATCAACCCATTTCCGATCATATTCTCTTGATGATGATCATATCTTATGATTACGTCATGCTCAACCTGATCAACTACCTTCTGACCAATCCTTCGATCTGACCATATCTTCCCGATTCAATCAAATTTTCCCGATCCAATCAACTTTCTTGACTCGACCAAATCTTCCCGAAATATCATTCAAACAACATTTTTTAAACAACAATATCTTGGGCTATATGTGTCAGAATTGGGCCCATGATACCTCGTTGGAAAGGTATTGAGTATAGGAATGAAATGGAGGATGTTATAAGGTAATTAAAGTGATAGGAAATTTTAGAAATTGCAGATAACAATAGGCCACAAATTTGGGGGGAAAATGGACTATGTGGACTTCATACAGTCATAATTGGAGCTACGAGTAACGAAATAAGGCCTATGATAGCTCAATGGAAAGATGGAGAAGAGGAGAATAGGCCGGGAAGGAAATTTATGGTGTATTGAGAGAAAAAAGGGTCTAGAAATGAAAATCACGTATGGAACCCGAGTTTGGGGTAAGAACCAGATATGCAGACTTCAAGAAATCATATCTAGAGATACAAGCAATGAAATTAGGCCGACAAGGGATCAATAGAA
>JASDQU010417515.1:0-10232 GCA_032191745.1 Picea mariana
ATATCAACACTCCCTCCTAGCTAGGGAGGTATTGAAGGTAATGGTCTTGAGCACAAACATACCATTCACCCGGTAGCATCAACATAGTCGTATAGATTATCTCATGATTAGATCATGAGCACCATCATCACTATTAGTGTCATCAACTGCATCATCTCTCGAAACCATACTCCATTTGAGTATTCAGACATGATGCTGGATAAGTCACTCACTCCACAGAGTGACACATTATTCTAATCTGGACATATGTCCTAGAAGAATAAACATCCTAGACCATTTTTTGTCTAGGAAATCTCTGTCCATTGATCATCCGTCTAGTTGATAATCATTTCCAACACTACTGATAGTCTTCAAGGCAATCGGAACAATGTCATTCAATAGAACACAATTGTGTCTATCCATAGTAGTACACAACTACAATCCAGTGGTACACTACCACACCAAGTAGCACACAGATACTTGATCAGTGACCTATAGTCACAATCAGTGGAACACATCCACCACAGTAGCATACATCTACTGTCCAGAGACATACAATCTTCATAATAATCATATCATCTGATGTCAACATGCACATAAAACATTGTTATGATATAAATAGAATCGTTTGGGCCATTCTTCCACTCACATCTATGAGATCTGGAAGAGCATCTGCCCTTAGAAGGTAAAACATCAATGATGAGCTATTTGGACTATTCTTCTCAAGCAAGGAAGAATAACTGTCTCGATCTCTGAGCCTGAACCACTCACCTGTCTGGGCCATTCCTCCGGCACTAAACAAAGTGCAACCTGGAGAGAATGAATCTGCCCTAGGGAATGCCTGTACCTGATTGTTGAACCTGGACCATTCACCACTACTGAGAGTGACCGTCAAGAAGAGAGACTGTCCTAGACCATTCCCCCACACTGGCCACAAGGGGAATCACTATCTATGGTACATCAACAATCTATTAAACCATTTTCATTACGAAAATGATTGTTCAATCTGGACCATTTTCCGAATTGGAAAATGCTTGTCTGTCAGAAATCTCAAACCACTTTCCGAACTAGAAAAGAACTGCTCATCCTGAACCATTTTTCGAACTGAAAAATGACTGTCCATAAATCAATAACACATCAGTGCTCCCTCCCAACCTGGGAATCATCTCTTACTTTTCCAATAAGGAAGTCGTCTCCACGAGCTCCAAAATGTCTGCTTATTTGCTCATGTGTGGAGATATATATTGGAGAACCACTTTCTCTTTTTCGGACTTCATCACAGAGAATGTAATGCTTGATCTCAATGTACTTCGGTCTTTCTGGAACACTGGTTTTCTGAAGGCTTCATGTAGCTCTGATCATTACAGTATATCATAGTTGAATTCAACTCTTTTGTTTCCTACTAGCTCATAACATCGTGGCAAGACTCAAACTGGAACATATCCATGTGGTACTTCTTCTGCTATCATGAGAGTTTGTCATGGATTGGCAATTCTTCATCTCGGAGTTTTGAGTAACCATTCTGATACAATATTTCTGTTATAGAAAGTTTTCACCACGCTTCTGCTGTGCATTGGAGGTTCTCCACCAAGTTGTCTTCTTTCATTTGCATACAAGGGTCTCTTTTTGGTATACCTCAAAGCCTTGAGGTTGCTCTACATACGCTTTTATTCAATTATTCTGGAGAACAGTCTTTGCATTCATCTGATGTAAACTCCAACCCATGGATATTGCGAACGATATAGTGGCTCATGTAGAGGTATGTCTGGTTTACTGGAACAAGCATTCATCATAGTCTTCTCCCTCCATCTGGGAGAACCTCTAGTTCTGGATCTCGCAATGCTTACATTCGTAAGTCTTCCATACACTGTTCTTCATCAGTGCCTCTGCTTGATTGCTTTTAGTGAGTTTAGATCAGGCTTGTAGTCTTGTGATTCTCGATACAATGACTGGTTGTTCTGGATTTTCCTTCTCTCTTGGAATCTTCATGTTCTTCCTCATGTTTCTCTTTAGCTCTTGGGTCCATGGAGTTTTCTATAGATTCCATGCCCTGAAGATTCCAACTTCTTTCTTTCATCATAGGATCATGGATGTGGATGGACAACCATGGATATTTTAAGGCTTCTTTTCGAAGAAGGCTTCTTCTAAAGTCAAACTGAACACGTACTGCTTTTCATGGCTGCTACCATGGATACATACTTCATCATCTTCAACGGCTCATATGATTAGCTCCCTCCTAATCGTTGCTTCATGTATGAATGCATGCTCTTCTTTTGGAAATATATAATCGGCTCCCTCCATCTAACAGAGTCCACGCTTCCGTCTGCATCCTTATTGCCTTCTGCAAAGTGTCATAAGTTTTTCTCCAATTTCCTCTAGATTGCTGACTTCTTTCTGTCTTTACTTCTTCTAGTTTTCTTCAAGATTGATTTTGATTTCGGCTTATCTTGCAGCTGTTACTGATGTAATAGCTTCCACATGAATTGTTACCAGGGGTTGTTGATGTACTTCATCCTTACATGTGTATTGCCTGACTTGTAGTCATTGTGATAGCAAATCCTCATTTTGTTGATCTTCCATAGGTGTAGTTTCTCTTTGAACATCTTATCTTCTAAGAGATAGATATGCAAGATATGTATAGAAACTATGTAAACATGGTATGTACTAGAACTATGAGGAGTAATGTTACCTTGTCTTAGAAGAAGAAGTTTTTTTTATCCTGCTTGGTCTTCTTTGAAGATTCCTTTTCTTCGGCAACTGATGCTTCGTGTGTCTCCTTCCTTTTCTTTAGCTCGGGACAATGATTCTTGTAGTGACCATATTTTCGACAGTTGAAGCATTGTATTTCTGACATATCTTTCTCTTGATTTGGCTTCTTCCTTGAGCCAAACTTCCTTTTGTTCTTGAAATTCTTGAATCTTGCTGTGAAGGCCTGATCATCATATTTCTTTTGAGGTTTCTCTTTTGCACTAATTCTTGATTCTTCTTGTGCACAACAAGTCCAAAGTTCTTCAAATGTTGGATACTCCTTCCTTGTGTTCATGCTTGCGGCAAATGCATCCCATGTCTTGGGAAGACTGTTGAGTACTATATTTACTAGTTCCTTCTCTGAAATGATTTCTTCAATAACTTGTAGTTGATCTCTTAACTGAGAGATTGTTACAAAGTATGATGTTATGCTGTCATCATCATTCATCTTCATGTCACGGAGCTCATTCTTCAGATTCATTACTTGTCCAATGTTTCTGACTGAGAAGAGGTTTATTAGGGCATCGTACATCTTAGACGAATCAAGATGGGAGATATAGGGTATCAAGTGGTCTTTTATAGAATCCACTATGATACTCATGGCATTGATGTCATTGTCTTTGAACTTCTCCATAACTGCAACGTTCTGTGGTTTCTTCTCTTTTCCTTCTTCAAACTCTAGTTCCACAATCTTTCCTTTCACGATATCCAACACTTTATTCTTGGCAAGGATGAGATCAATCCTTGTATTCCATGCTTTGAAGTTAGAAACCCCTTCTAACTTGTTTTCTGACTTCATAGAGTAAGTCATGGCTGCTTTGACTTGGTCAACCCTAGATTTGACCAAAAACTCAAACTTGACGTCTTAGCTTGCTGAGACTACCAGGAGATGCGCTAGGCTAGGGCGCACTAGTCTATCTAGAAATTAGGTCAATCCCTTCACTTAAGGTGCCTCAACGAGAGAGTTAGGGTTTCGTTGCTGCAACAAAACCTGGCTGCAACTGCAACTGCAACTGAGCAAATCCTCCCAATCTATCTTCCAGCGGTTAGATTGTCCGAAGATAGTGTGGGCCCATAACCTGTTAGAAAGTAATGGATGTGCTCGTTTAACCNTTCTTGGCAAGGATGAGATCAATCCTTGTATTCCATGCTTTGAAGTTAGAAACCCCTTCTAACTTGTTTTCTGACTTCATAGAGTAAGTCATGGCTGCTTTGACTTGGTCAACCCTAGATTTGACCAAAAACTCAAACTTGACGTCTTAGCTTGTTGAGACTACCAGGAGATGCGCTAGGCTAGGGCGCACTAGTCTATCTAGAAATTAGGTCAATCCCTTCACTTAAGGTGCCTCAACGAGAGAGTTAGGGTTTCGTTGCTGCAACAAAACCTGGCTGCAACTGCAACTGCAACTGAGCAAATCCTCCCAATCTATCTTCCAACGGTTAGATTGTCCGAAGATAGTGTGGGCCCATAACCTGTTAGAAAGTAATGGATGTGCTCGTTTAACCATAGACAATATAGCAATATTGTCAACCAACCATAGGCCGAAGCCACCCCCGAGCACCTTAACCTTGACAGAGAATCATTCCGGAAGCAAACCCTAGGCCATATAGCCAAACAAATGTGGCACACCTTTTCTCCAAGGATAGCGCACCAAGCAAGAGTAACAAGAGCTGATCAGAGAGTCCAAACCATAACCAAGAGATAGTCCAAGCCAAAATCGAAATCTGCTAATTGCAGTTGCTGCAACAGCAACTCACCTCCAAACTTGCGCACAAATTGGCCAACTGCAGTGCGCACAAGTGATGCTTTTGCAGTTCTGAGAATACTGGTCAGAATGAAGACTGGCCTCTTGTATTTATACTAATTCTGGCAGACAGCCTTGGCCGACTTCTCATTCTAGGTACTAATTCTTTAGTATATAACATTTCCTTTAGCCAACTTCTTCTCTTGGAGGCTAATAACCTAATACAAGTCATTCTCTTGAGCCGATTTGTCTTCTAGGGTTATTGACCAATTAATTAGGGTTTCTTCTTGCTTCCCGGAATATTCTATTCTCATCAGCTTTATACGTGGAGGTAAATACCTCCCGCAGCTACCATAATATCAACAATGGCATCTATTGAAAATAATAGAAGAGATCCACTGTTTGTTAATACATCCAATTATTTCAATGGTGTACATGGTAGGGCTAAGGGAACCTAATAAATTGGTGACACCAAATGATCTGTATATGTGATTTGACCTAGAGAGGCAGACACAACACTGATAAAATTTGTGCATGAGAGGCTAGGGGGTACTGCTATATTTGTTCGAAGGCAGGCAAGAGAAACCAAGAGGCAAATATTGAAGAAGTTTACTAGTTAATCTTAAATACAAGAAATGGCAGGAGTAAGCACAGGATTGACCCTATATGAATCAAGACAAAGCTATCTGAAGCCAGATAAAGACTCTTTGTTTGAGCTTTTAGCTTAAAGGTGTGTCCAGATGTATCTATATCGGACAATGGAGTATGTGAAATTCCTCATTCAGAAGATAAAACTGATTAGAGACTCTTGAGTCCTCTTCATCTGATTCTTCTCAAGTCTTTAGATTATCAATAGGTCTCCGTCTGTATATATTCAAATATGTAGATACAAGATACTGGTGGCTGAAATAATTCAGAGAATAAAACACTGGAAGCTTTGTCAGTAGTTCTCTTCCATGGTTTTTGATTTATGGGTAAATTTAGCAAGAAAGTGAATGCTAAACCCAGCTTTGCAATGAATGCTAACGGAGCAAGGTTGTTATAAGGTCCTGCGAGATCTCTGTTTTAAAATGTTTGTGAAGTAAGATTGTGGAAACTATATGCATTTCTAGTTATTATACGTTAAAATATAGTCTCTTTACTTGGTGCACTGAAAAAAATTGATTACAGACCTATTGTTCAGAATGGTGCCGGATAGACCATCTCGACACCTTATTTGTGTAGCTAGGCTTATCTTCTTTTGTAGTTAAGCGACTTGTAGTGTGTACGCAACCCATGAACAGACACGGAGGAGTGTATGCCCATGTAGATTAATTTTTTGAATGCAACAAAATAGTTTGTTGTTAGTGTGGTTGGATTTTGTAATGGATGTTTATTCCCCCCGATTCTCCTTTTCTAGGGTTGTGGATTTTGGTTAGGAGCACATTCTATGCTTCACAGCTTAATACCATTCACGTTGCTAAAATCCTCCATTTGTTTACTTATTTTTCTGTCTGATGTGTATGCAGAAATGGAAAATAATTGGCAAGATGCCTTACCGCGCAAAAACAGTCCTTGTTGCATTTTGGGATGGTTGGCTTTATTTCAATTCCGGTCAACGTGATAGAGGAGTCGATGATCCATCCCCCAAAAAAGTTGTTGGTCAAACTTGGAGAACAAAGTTGACTCTATTATAGCAGTGATTTTGATAAGTTTGATGCATTGTGATTCCATTGATATATTACTATATCTTTTTTGTTTCATCATTTCTCTTAATATTCATAACCATTAAAAAAATATTCTTTTTTACTTCAATTCACTGGAATGTATAATTTAGAACTACCTTATTGGTTAGCTTGCGAGTTTCCATAGCAGGCATCTGTAAAACTGACATTGTGATTGCTCATGAACAAGCTGTTTTTTGAGGTAAACAAATTACATGCTTTATAACATAAGTGGGTGGCATAGAGGCTAACCATTTGTACACAATGTGGTTTTACCTTACATTAATAGAAACAAGAGGCTCAAGGTGTAATCTCTTGCCTTCAGTGAGAAAAACTAATGTTTTGTTGATAAAAATTGTACCATGTAACAATCTATTGGAATTGGAAATTTTAAGTAGAAAATAAATTTCAGAGCTTAGTTGAAGCTGTGAGGTCATATTTTATTGTTGTAATCGTATAGGGGAAAGTATTGCACTTTAGACAACAGAACACAATAATTAAAAATGTGTAAACTTATATGTGTTTGTGTGGGGGAGGATGCTGTCCTTGCTTTTGAGAGACAAATTAACCAAAATCAAATCAATCCAGTGCCCTTGCATCACAGTTTTATTTGCAAAAAATGAATGTGTTATTTAACAATGATCATAAATTACGGTGTTGGAATGAAAACCAGTTATATTTTTTTTCATTAGAAATATGATTTTATATTATAAATTTACAAAATTTGCAAGGCAGATGTTTTGACCCTCTCGCCAATATAAGAGATCACTTGTATAAGTAAATAATGTGTTGTCTAAGTAAATAAATAATATGTATGTTGTCTGGGACGAGATGAGTAATGGGTAAGAAAGTAGTATATATAGGGGTTTATCAGAATCATTCACAAAGATGTGTGTATGTGATTGTTTGTTATTCTTACCTTTTGGGGCTATTGGAGTTATTTTCTTATTTCTTATGTGGTGTTGTGCTACTGATTATTATTATTTTAGTTGGGAGTTGTGCTCCCCATCTATATTTGGTGTATTCAATGTTTTTATGGTTATTTTTGGCAATCCAGTACATAACAATGCCTTATATGCACTTCTGGTGTTTACGATTATTAAAGTTACAAAATTTCAGAAATTTTGCTGAGCTATATCTAATTAGTTACAATAATAAAAAATCCTATAACTAAAGATACAAAAATTGAGGGCAATATAGCCTTTAAGCTCGTCTTCTATTCTAGAGAAAGGTAATACCTTGCAGGTTGCTTACTAGATCATAATGGGGGACTCTAATCTTATTGCAGGTCCTCGATAGAATAAAGGATGCATCTTTTGTAAGAGATCCTTCTAGAGAGTATGGAGAATAAGTCAGCATAATAACATAATAAAGAATTTATAATTGTCCAGCGAGGCACAATAAAATAAATTGAGGCTGAGTCATAAGCATATGAAGTTGTCAGAACTCCAACAAGAAGATTCGCATGTTTTAGTATTGTTTTCTTCTTCAGACCATCTTCATCCTCGGTAAAAATTTGATTGGACGTCACTCAATTGTCTTGAATTTTAACCACAATCTTTCATGGTTGGTTGGAATATATTTGAAGGCTTCTAAGGATTTGTCATTCTAGAATTCTGCCTAATTGCAGTATTGGAGATTTGCAAGCATGCCTACTAGCTTGATCGCCCAATTGTCAACACAAAACTTTGTTTTGGCTTTTGCAATGGCAAGCTGACCTACTCTTTTTTGAAGGATATCAATGGTGGTACAAGGAGTATCTTCTTTAAAATCCCAAGTGTACTTCATTGTTTTGATCCTTTGTTGCATATATAGGAGTGCAACTAGCAATATATATATATATATATATATATATATATATATATATATACTTTTTCCATGAGAAATTTCCTCGAGTAAACTGTCCAAGTGCTTCCTCACATTTAGTGAATGGTGCTTGGGGTAAATGTTGCTAGAGTACATGTACTCCTAACCCAGAGGGAGTCTACTAGACTTGAACACATGACCTATTAACAATCAATATGTTGAGATTGATTAGTTCAAACTAATTGAGCAAATCCATTGTGCTTTATATATATATATATATATATATATATATACCAAATTTGAGTCAAACACATACTAGGTTTCATGTCAATCACCTAGTATGTGTTTGACTCAAATTTGTTTTCAAGAAACTTCTTAATTCCAAAGACCACGAAGATTAACGAGTATAATTGTAAAGTACACCATGACGATTGAAAATTTGTATGTGATCGATATGGATCTCCCAAGCAACAATGACAACACTGTGCCTAGTAAGCGTGGAATTGCTTGAGCCTTGAGCTTGGCCAACTCGATCAAAATAAAAAAATTACAGTTTCCTATTTAACATACAAAAGAGAACATTGTGAAGGGCCTWGCTAAATGTTGAAGTTTTACTTATACAACTAGCAATTACCGTTCTTCTTTATTATTACAATCATTTAGCACATTAGCTGTATAAATAAGATCACTGAAAGAGAGACAACCATAGAAACAATAGAGACACAAATTATCCTAGGAAACCCTCATGGGGAAGAAAACCCAACAAAAATTCCTCAATATAGATAGACCAAAGACCGAATAGAAGATCCTCCTCTACTCCTTCACTAGGAATAGTAGCGCACCACTTGACCAAGAAATACCAAGAGATAGACCAGAACTCCTTGACGTCACCCCTGTTGATATTATGGTAGTTGTGTGAGGTATTTACCTCCACGTGTAACCCCGACGAGAATAGAATATTTCGGGAAGTAAGAAGAAACCCTAAAGCATTGAACATAACCTTAGAAGACAAGTCGACTCAAGGAAATATTTAATATTAAGTATTTAGCCTCCAGAATGAGAAGTCGGCCCAGACAACTCAGGAAAACAATATAAGTAGCCAGACCTCATTTTGTACAACACAACTCATAATTTCAGTTGGGAAGAAGTGCGCACTGTAGAAACTGGGCAAGTGCGCAAGTCTGGAGAGTAGTTGTAGCCGACAGCTGTCGCAATCTGTTTTCTTGGTTTAGGCTCAGACTTTCTATTGGTTATGGTTGGACTTTTTGATTAGTCTTGGTTATCTTTACTTGGTGCATTAGCCTTGGGTGGCCATTGGATTGCTTCTAGAATCATTCTCTGTCAAGGTTAAGGTGCTTGGGGGTGGCTTCGGCCTATGGTTGGGTGACAATATTGTTATATTGTCTATGGTTAAACGAGCACATCCATTACTTTCTAACAGGTTATGTGCCCACACTATTTTTGGATAGTCTAACCACTGAAAGATAGATTGGGAGGATTTGCTTAGTTACAGTTGCAGTTGCAACCAATCTTTGTGGCAGCAACGAAACCCTAACCCTCTTGTTGAGGCACCTTAAGTGAAGAGATTGACCTAATTTCTGGATAGACTAGTGCGCCCTAGCCCAACACATCTCTTGGTACTCTTAGCAAGCTAAGACGTCAAGTTTGAGTTTTTGGTCAAAATCAAGGGTTGACCAAGTCAAAGCAACTATGACTTAATCTATGAAGTCAAAAAATAAGTTAGAAGGGGCTTCTAACTTCAGAGCATGGAAGACAAGGATTGACCTCATCATTGCCAAGAATAAAATGTTGGATATCATGAAAGGAAAGATCGTGGAACCACAGTTCGAAGAAGGAAAAGAGAAGGAACCTCAGAACGTTGCAGTTATGGAGAAGTTCAAAGACAGTGGCATCAATGCCATGAGTATCATAATGGACTCTATAAAAGACCACTTGATACCCTACATCTCCCATCTTGACTCATCTAAGAAAATGTACGATGCCCTAACTAACCTCTTCTCAGTCAGAAACATTGGACAAGTAATGAGTCTGAAGAATGAGCTTCGTGACATGAAAATGAATGATGATAACATAATTGTTAATGTTTATGCCATTATTATAGTTCTTTGCATTTCAATAGATAAGAACATCATAAGAACACGATCACTGAGAAATACACATTCACAAGAGACACAACATTTATCCTGGGAAACCCTCTAGGGGAAGAAAACCTAGCAAAAACTTCCTTATC
>JASDQU010417516.1:0-10268 GCA_032191745.1 Picea mariana
GGGTGAATTAAACCTAAAATTTTTGAAGAGTCTGGAAAGAATAGAGAAGAAACTCGAGAAGGGAAGAGACTCAAGTACGACGGAGAGTCACGGAACCTATGGGAGAAGAAGTAGGTCGAGGAGTGGTAGCCGACATCTTAGTCACTCCCAAAGACATTATGACAGGAAGACGCACAATAGTTCAAGCCCATCCCCTACCAGAAAACATCAAAAATATGGAAAGGAAGAATTCAAAGGGGAGATGAACAAGATTAAGCCTCCAACATTCAATGGAGAACATAAGAAGGAGGAAGATGCTGAGACATGGTTGCTTGGAATGAATAAATACTTCCATCTGCAGAATTATTTTGCTCATGCAGAAGGAAGAATTGCAATGTACCAACTGAAAGGAAAAGCATCCATGTGGTGGGATCAGTTTGTGCAAGTGCAACACATCAGAGAGAAAGAGGTCACGTGGAAGGAATTTAAGAGGTATTTCGAGAAGAAATACCTGACTAAAAGATACTATGACAAAAAGATGAAGGCGTTCTTCGAACTCAAGCTAGGAAGCATGACTATTGATGAGTATGAACGAAGTTTCCTAGAACTACTGAAGTATGTTCCATTCATCAAAGATGAGGCTGTCAAGATTCAGAGATATCTGAGTGGACTACCACCTTCCATGAGTGACAAGATTTAATATGACGATCCTAAGACCATGGAAAAAAACATAAGAAGGGCGAAATGCTTGTATGAACAGCAAGGAGAAAAGCCTATCCTTCGGAAGGCTTGGAATGATCAGAGGAAGTTTAAGAAGGAACAGAGATAGAATGGAAACAAGCCTCCCTTTCAGAAACAGTCCTTGGGGACAGTCATCTTTTATAGAGCCCAGGAAAGTGGAAGGGAGTGAGCAAGTGCCAAGACCGCCACCTATGGAGTGTTGGGGCTATAAAGGGAATCATAGGTACAGAGATTGCCCCCACCGAAAAGACAAAGCAAGAACTATCCATACTGTTCAACAAGCTAAAATAGTGGAGGATATGGGCATAAAAATGCCGAGGATCTACGCAGCCCTGGACAACAAGCAAGCAAAATTTTAACTGCACATGATTGAAGTGGAAGGTACGATCAACAACCGACCACTTGTTATTCTAATTGATTCAGGGGTTAGCCATAGTTATGTAGATCCTAGAGTGGTGGAAAGTTTTCATCTAACGAGAAGCAAACATGAGAATTCTTTGTTAGTGCAGTTGGCCACAGGGACCAAGAGGAAGGTCACTGAATTGGTTAAGTCCTATTCAGTGGACATGAAAGGAATGAGCACTAAGGCTGAATTGAACATTCTGCCTTTAGGCTCATACGATTGCTTAATTGGGATGGACTGGTTGGACCAGCACCATGCCCTTTTGGATTGTTGTAACAAGAGGTTTACCTACCTGAACGAAGAGGGAAATCCGTTAACAGTCCAAGGAATTCCTAGAGCCGTGGCTGTTAGGGAAATCTCAACCATACAACTGAAGAAATGTTACCAGAAAGGCTGTCAATTATTTGTAGCTCGAGTGGAAGAAGCATCCTGAGACAAAGTATCGAATATGGAAGAACACTAGGTACTCAAATATTTCAAGGACATATTTCAGGAGGTACCTAGACTACCTCGGAAGAGGGACATCGATTTTTCTATAAATTTGATGCCTGGAGCAGCTCCAGTTTCGAAGGCTCCTTATAGAATGAGTACACCAGAGCTGAAAGAGTTGCAATTGCAGCTCAAAGAGCTACTAAAGAAAGGTTACATTCACCCCAGTGTGTCACCATGGGGAGCCCTGATCCTATTCATGAAGAAGAAAGATGGGATGTTGAGGTTGTGCATTGATTTTCGACAGTTGAATAAGGTCACTGTCAAGAACAAGTATCCTCTGCCAAGGATTGATGATATTTTTGATCAGTTGAAGGATGCAAAAATATTTTCAAAAATAGACCTTAGATATGGATACCACCAAGTGAGAATAAAGGATGAGGACATCAGCAACACCACCTTTAGAACAAGGTACGGTCATTATGAGTTCATGGTAGTGCCGTTTGGGCTGTCCAACACACCTGTTGTTTTCATGTGCTTAATGAATGGAGTGTTCAGAAATTATTTGGATAAGTTTTTCATAGTCTTCCTGGATGATATATTGGTGTATTCCAAGATAGAGGAAGAACATGAGCAACACCTGAGAATGGTGCTGCAGGTGTTGAGAGAATACCAACTGTACGCAAAACTGAGCAAGTGCTCTTTTTATCAAAGGCAGATCCATCACTTGGGACACATTATATCGGAAGAAGGGATCGTTGTGGATCCTGACAAAGTACAGGCCATTCGAGAATGGCCAGCACCAAGGAATGTGGCAGAAGTTAGATCTTTTATGGGTCTGGCGGGATACTATAGGAGGTTCATAGCCGGATTTTCAAAGATAGATTATTCTATCACTTCCTTGCAAAGGAAGGAGAAGAAGTTCCAATGGACTGAAGAATGTGAGAGAAGCTTCCAACGATTGAAGCAACTGCTAACTAGTGCTCCAATCTTGAAGATTTCAAATCCAAACAAGGATTACATAGTGTGCACAGATGGATGTAAGGAGGGGTTGGGAGGAGTTCTCAGCCAAGAAGGATTTGTAGTTTGTTATGAATCCCGAAAGTTTAAGGGACATGAGAAGAATTATGCCACTCATGATTTAGAGCTGGCAGTAATCATCCATGCCTTGAGGAAATGGAGACATTACCTCACGGGCAAGAGATTTGAGTTGAGAACAGACCATAACGGTCTGAAATATTTATTTGATCAGCCGACCTTAAATTCCAGGAAAATTAGATGGCTGGAGTTTCTGTGCGAATATGACTTTGATATCAAGCATATCAAAGGGAAAGAAAATAAGGTGGTTAATGCACTTAGCATAAAAGTGCATGAATTACATGCTGCAACCATTAGCATGTACTAGACTAAGATGAAAGACAGAATTTTGGAAGCTACGAATACTGATTTGCAGTACAAAGGTCTTGTAACAAAGCTACAGCAGTGTGAAGAACCACAGCCCAAGGAAAGTTACACCTTGGGAGCTGATGGTTTACTTCTATATAAAAACAAAGTGTATGTACCCAATGTCCGAGAATTGAAGCTGGAAATTCTAAAGGAGATGCATAACATGACTTATGTTGGACATCTTGGATATCAGAAGACTATGGCAGCAGTCAAAGGCCATTATTTTTGGCCGGGTTTGAAGAAAGAAATCGCTGAATACATCGCCAGATGTATGGAGTGCCAAAAGGTTAAGGCTAAGCACAAGCACCCAGCAGGTTTGTTGCAGCCTTTAACCATTCCTGAGTGGAAATGGGACGTGGTAACAATGGATTTCATCACTGGACTACCTAGAACACGCAAGCAGCATGATTCAATCATGGTGGTGGTGGACAAGCTTACTAAAGCTGCCCATTTTATTCCACTGAAAACCACCCACAGGGCAGCTGATGTTGTTGATATATTTTTAAAAGAAGTTGCACGCCTGCATGGAATTCCTAAGACAATTGTGTCTGATAGGGACCCAAAATTCACCTCGAATTTCTGGAAAGGACTGTTTAAGGGATTCAGAATGAATCTGAACTTTAGCATAGCGTATCATCCCGAGTCTGATGGATAGACGGAGAGAGTGAACAGAGTAATAGAAGACATGATGAGAATGTATGTGATGGATAAACCATCAAGGTGGGAAGACTACCTGCATTTGGTAGAATTCGCCTACAATAATCGGTACCATGCATCATTAAAGATGAGCCCATTCGAAGCGCTTTATGGAAGAAAGTGCAACACTCCAGTGAGCTGGGATAATCCAGCTGACAGAGTAGTAGTTGGGCTTGAGCTACTCAAAGAGATGGAAGATCAAATAATAAAAATTAAACATAATCTAAAAGCTGCCCAGGACAGGCAGAAAAGTTACGCTGATAGTAACAAAACTCATAGAGAATTCAAAGTGGGTGACCATGTTTTCCTGAAAGTGAAAACTAATAGAAGTTCCCTGAAGTTGGGAAGTTGTGCCAAGTTGGCAGCAAGATTTTGTGGGCCATTTGAGATCCTGGAAAGGATTGGGCCGGTTGCATACATGCTTGCATTACCTGCATCTATGACTGTACATAATGTGTTTCATGTTTCACTGCTTAAGAAATATGTACCTGATGCTAATCATGTTATCGATTGGAATGTGATTCAGGTGGAACCAGAAGGTATCCTGCAAGTGCATCCTATACGCATATTGGACAGGAAAAGAAAACAGCTCCGGAATCAAGTCATAGAGCTTGTAAGGGTCTAGTGGACCTGGTACGGTCCTGAGGACATGACATGGGAGCATGCAGATGTTATGCGGGCAGAGTACCCACATCTTTTTGAAGATTTTGAAAATCTTGCAGATGCTATGTAAAGTTGCACTGAGGACAGTGAAAAAATAAGGGGAGGGGGGTTGTAGTGTCCCCAAGGCCGAGCCCCATTGTAAACCATGTTCTAAAATGAATTGTAACTATGTGTTATAGGATGGTGAGCCAAGTTTTTATAATATGGAGGATTTTGTTTGTTAGGCTAGAGAGCCTGAGTGTTGAAGGCAAGGAGCCTGTTGTTGTATACGTAATCACGTAGAACAATTAAGAAAATATAAACACCGCCATGTGCAGACCGACCATGATGAATGAGTGAAGGGGGACTAAGCATCCATAAGGTGGGAAAGGAATTAGGGGATGGAAGGTGGGAAAAAGGGGCTAAGTGTTGAGCCTAGGGGCTAAGCCTAGGGGGCTTAAGCCTGGGAATAATATTTTAATACTATCCCAAAAGACATTTGCATTTTATTTATTATCCTAAGTTTCTAGAAAAGGGAGAACATGCAAGGGAGATGCGTGCTGGTGGAACACATGCAGTTTCATGGGTGACAAGTGTCAACCCTGACGCATGTGAATAAAATGGCTAGGGTGAGCCGTGAGAAGGGGTTCCTTCCCCATTCTACCCGATCGTTTGAACGCGTATGAAGACCGGGGATAGTACTACCAACCTGACTCCTGTAGAGAACCTTTGTGCGTCCCTATGATTCAAAAATTTTGTGTCTGGCTCTAAGAAAACCAGTGTGTGCATTCCTGGAATGAGAAGCATGTGTTGATTTCAGGAAAGAGTCTGTGTTTGTTTGAAAAAGCTGATACTCCCTTCTCTGTTCTAAACCAGAAAATCTGAATCGACCCCTACGTGGATGACTCGTTACGCATCCTTGAGAATCTAGAATATGAGTCTATACCACGTTACCAAATTGAGAAAACAGAAGTGTTTTGTCCCTGCTAAGCCTAGTTATACTGTTGCACCTATTTGGGGTTTCCCTGGAGAGTTCGTATCTGGATTCCCGTGGATTGTGGTGGACGTGTAGTTTTTGACCCTGTGTGGCTTGTTGGCCAGTTTGTACAACACTCTCTCCAGGTGAGAGAGGTGGTTGAAGTTGGAAGAACAGGTTGTTGGACCTGTGAGAAACTCCCTCGAGGTAAGAGAGTGCGCAGAGGAAGGAGAGAACTCCTGGAAGGAACCTTGTAGCTGCCATAGAGCCCGGAGACTTCCAGTCTAGCCTATTCCTGTAACCCAAGGCAAGGGATATTAGAAGTCGAAGGATTGTCCAGGTGACAGAGAAGGTTTATACTCATGGGGTGGAACAGGCATGTGCGGAATGAGGGTCTGTGGGCAGTGAGCGTGGGAGGTTCCTTGGAGAGAATCCCTTCCTTGTGGATGTGTGTTGTTTTTTCTGTAACCTCAACCTAGCCAAGATTTCCTTGCCTTGGGGTGGAGCTTAGTCCCAGCTCGGGGGTGACCCATTGCTGAGCTAATGAGTAGTGCGGTCTAAGGCTGGGAGATTCGTGGAAGGCCTGCACTTGGTTGGTGGATTCTACCACTGTTAAAAGATAAGTATTTGATTATGTTTCAATCATGTTTTGCATGACTCTACTGCTTATGTTATCATGATTTCCGCTGTGTATATGAATTAAGATGGAATGCTATGGATTGTTAATGATAGTAGTAAATAATATGTTTTACTCTGTGCTTAAATGAGTTTAATTGTTTAAATGCATTCTATATTACTTGTATGAGTTATGTATAGAGTGGTGTTATAACCTTCTCTTAATAGTGATTAAACCTTGGTAGCAAGAAAAGGGGCACTACAGGATCCAATCCCTTTGGGTTCGATATAAACATCATTAATTAACAACTGTTTCAGAAATAAATTTAGTGGCTAATTTCATAAGAATAAAATTAAATATGACTTGAGAAATGTGAAATAATGGGACATGTCATACTAGAGAGTCAGAGTGAGAGTTGGGAATGAAAATGCAAGTTCGCGACTCCACGAGTCTATGAGTTCGAGAGTTCATAATAGATGAAGTGGTTGTGAAATGGTTAAGTTTTGAGGTTTATCGGATGACTTGTGAGAGATGAAAAGGAACCAACTGAAATTATGTGAGTCCACAATAGAAAAAAAAAAACAAGTGTCGAGCCAGACTGATCTTACAAGAAAAGGAAACATAACACACATCTACTATTCCATAAGTTTTCCAACCCGTGAATATGTCAAAAAATGACTAAGTATAGTAAGTTCTACAAACCAAGAAAGGGAAAGGATGTATGGGATAAGTGGGGAAGAAAAATTATATAGGGGAAAGAAAGGTGATAAAGAAGAGGGAAAAAATAATGAAAGGGGAAGAACAAAATGGGTTCAACAACTAGCTCCAACTATGGGATGATAACCCCCTGCGGGTTGTCTAGAATCCAAAATATGACGACCATGTGTTTTATCCTTTGGGAAATGGAGTTGAAATAGTGAGGATGTACAAAGCAAAAATAAAAAGTATGTACAAATAAAGGAGAGTGTTAGACGCTTGGGTTTACTTAGGTTTGGATCTCAAAGGTTTCCAACAAAACCCTCAAACTATCAGCCCTCCTCGTAAACCAGAAGGAAACATTGCGCACAGAGTGCACAACATAGTCTCACCCGAGATAGCTTATGGGGGACTGCAAGACTCAGGTGTCTACATTCAGGGAAGGTATTGGGGACGTAATTTGTTCCTTTTCCTCATACATCACCATTATTATCCATCCATTTAAATCTAGTATTCATTCATTAATCAACTATGCATACATGTTGTTATAATATATGCTAAAATTCATTCTTTAATTGATAAACAAAATAATAGTATAAAAATAGACACATTGACACAACATGTTTACCGTGGTTCACCCCCCTGGGGCTACGTCCATAAAGACATGTCTTTTTTTCTCGTTTATTCATCATTTTGCAAAATATGTGTTGTGCGCATTACATTCTTTAGGCTTACAATCAAAAGATAGGGTAAGTACCCTCCATTAGGTGGACTAAACCACACCAAGATACATAGCCTATGATCTAACCCTAAAAAACTAGCTTATTCAGAAAAAAAATATTCTCTCCTTGACCAAACAACCAACTGACCCACCTCTACTATACCTCCCAGCCATTACATTCATACTATTGGCTCATAGCCATTACCTTCATATCCAAAACCATAACCCTAACATGGATAGGCTTGTTTGCATGCATGCTACGTTTCTTTTCCTCTAGCTTCTGTGTGCTTCTTTTCCTCCACATATGGCATATAATCCAAAAATAGGCCTTTCCTTTCGAAAATAGGGATGCACCCAAAAATAGTCTTTTCTCTCCCAAAATAGGTCTACGCCCAAAAATAGGCTTTTCACTCCCAAATTAATCCTATGCCCAAAAATAGGATTTCACTCCCAAAATAGGCCTATGCCAATAGGCCCCCAACACTAACATGTGGCTCGTCCCAAGCCACTCAGCCTTAGTTTACATTTTGGATTGCTAGTTGCAACTCCTGGAATACCTTTTCCAATTGAGTGACTTTCTATTTAACTTGTGTGGTCTACTTTGCCATCTTTTCCACATTCTTAACTATAATGTGCTCTGTCAACCCTTCTCTGCATTCTGCATGTATTTTCTCTATCTTCCCTTTCTCTACTTGCAGTTTTTCTATCATCCCCTCTGCTTCCTATTGTAATGGCTCCAACTGAGCCTGTCTTTCTTACTTGTCAGCCTATGCAGCCTTCATCTCTTCCTACAGGTGTTACACATTATTTTTGTCACCCTAGTGATCCTTTTACAACATGTGTTCAGGTTTCCAAAAGAACCTTTCTTCATGAGAAAAGTGACTGGCTTTCTCTTCTAAAAAACCTTATTAAGGAATATAGCCACAGGTTGCACTATATGCAGGGTGTAGTGATGCCTGATCGTTTCATTCTATCTCGAGACTAGTTTGTGATGTTTCCACATGTTGTCCTATAGACAGGGTGCGACGATGATGAAATAATAAGAAAAGGTCAAGGTTCACGAAATTTTTAGAAGGGAATCTTCTAGAATATGTGACGCAACACACCACCTCAATAGGGTTTGCTGACCTCCCAGTCTATGGATATCCGTGTTCCTCTGAGTTGAATTGGTTCATTAGTTCCCATTGGAACCTTCAATGCATATAAGACCACAGTTCCTTCTAGAAGTTACGCCTACGTGAACAAGCACTAGGCGTGAACCTCCACCCCACGTGACCACCAGCGCGACCATTGACTTAACCCAAAATGACTCTTCATATTTCACGACTTTGCGTTTCATGATTTCAGGATTCCTTTTGTGAGTCACCCTGATTTCTCTGATTCCCAAAACCCCGANTGGGGCCTCACCTCTGAGCGCATCAAGATTTCGCGACTCATGGATTTGCGATGCAACTCTTCTCTCTCTTCCCAAAGTTCTAACTCATGACTTCCTCACCATAGATCAACGGTCTTGAACCTCCCACGATCCAACAGTCCAGATCCATTTTTTGTGAAGTTGGAATTTTGCGACTCACAACTTCTAGGTTACAACTTCCTAAACACTCCCAACTTCTGAAATGTCGAAATTCAAAACACTAATTCAACAGCTCTCGTCCCTTCACATCTGATGGATTCTATCTCTCCTGAGCTTGAAAATGTTGAAGGACTCTCTCCCTTAACCTCCCTACAACTCCACTGGATCTAACGGACCATGGATATCGAAACTTCTCCCTCCAATAATTTCCACCCATATCGACACTCCCACTGGTATATCTCCTGAGCTTTCTGAGATAAAACTTAGAAATTGTCGACGCACTCCTTACAGACTTTCACTGCACTCCTTGCAAAAATTCTTAGGAAGAGAAACAATTGAAACTTATACTCTCCCTCTCACAGACTTCATACATTCAACATGAAATCATGTGCATACACAACATTGAAACAAATGCATAACAAAGTATATAAGAAAACTGTAAACATACCATTCAATAGATGTAAACAGTAACCATAAAAAACCATGAAGTTGGATAAAATCATTCTTATATTAATCCAAGTGCTTTTGTACATGATTTCTATAACAACAACTATCTGCTCGTACAACTGCTACAATCTTTGTTCTTCTCTATTATGTCTCTCTACAACTTAATTACAATAATCAAAATGATACAATACATACGAGGGAGTCTTCTTAAGTTTTCCCTCCTAAAACTATAAGCTATCTTCTCGAATTAAAGTTTACAACTACTTTACATTGATTACATTAATTGTCCACAACCGGCAGATGAGAGAGAACGCTCAAGATTTGCGTTACAATCCCCAAAACATTTAAGAAAAATAATATATTTTATTATATTACATTAACGTGACATCCTTTGAAATTAAAAATATATTCAAAATGCATGCTGGTGTATATCCAGTTGTCCTCCACTCACGCTTGCTTTGCTGGCGATGCTCCTGCATCATACTCCTCTAGCTAAAAAATTCATGGACTCATGTCCATGAGCTCCTGCACCATATGTCCATGTTTCTAGATATCTTCTTCACTTTCCCAACTGGCATCTTCAATCAGGTGTCCCTTCCACTTTACAAAATATTCAAGATATGTCTTCCACCAGGTCTTCTTGCTAACTCTCTGATCAATGATCTTTTCCATCTGCAGATTTTCAACTATAGGCAAATGTTTGACCCATTGAATTTCCTTCTTATTTTTTGTTCCTCTCGCTTCATATGCTATGTAAGGATACATATCTAATATGTTGAATTTGGGGGATATTCCCACACCATCTGGAAATTCTATCTCATAAGAATTTGCCTCAAATTTTCGTAAAATCTTACATAGACCTATCTTTTTCATCTTCAACTTATTATACATTCCCCTTTGTTA
>JASDQU010417518.1:0-10164 GCA_032191745.1 Picea mariana
CATTCAATGGGATATGGATTAAGGGAGCGCCTTTGCGACTCATAGGAACCTCTAACGCTAAAGTACCATGAGTGTAGTTAACACAGTGATTAGGTGACGTTACATTTGAACAGGTGGTGCCGAGTGCGATGGCTAAATGGGCAGAGGGTGATCGTAGATTCGTACTTTGAGTTACCCGGGAGGCCTTAACTAACCACTAACATATCATGTTGTTTCTTTCATTAAAGTAGTATGTTTACATTGTATTAAAACATTATGAGGAGGAATATAATCTAACCCCACTCTTACCTAAGCCATTTTGGATCATGCTTAGCTTGGATATGTGTATAGTATAAAGTAGGAGTCTTAGAATAGAAGCCCCAAAATTGTTGTAGTTTAAACCTATGGTAATGGTTATAGAGTACATAGATAGTAAATTTATTATAATCACGGGACTTTAAGTAAAATTTAAAAAATGGAGTAGGCGTTTTCTTATATCGTTGTTTTTGAAACTTTAAAGTTGGGTGTTAATGAAAGTCGACGATAGTGAGGACTCTAGAACCTCTTCAGAATCAAGCATTATAATAAAGAGCCTAATACTCTTGAACATCAAAGCTATTCAAAGATGAATGTATAAGTAAAAGGGAATAATATTTTTTTTTTAATTTGGCAGATTTTATGTTTATTACACTATTAAACTTAGTGTTAAATTCTACCACTTTTTCATTTTCTTTCTTATGGTTAGTGGTAAGAGCATCAAGCTGAAATCTATGTTCTTTTTTATCACCCCATCTCGTTCTAAATTCATTCAATATTTCATCAAGGGTGGTAAACTTTTGTGGATCAAAATACATAAACCATTCATCAGCATCTCCTTCCAAAGAGTACACAAACAAGGTCGTCTTAACATCTTCTTCATCATGACCCCCACAATATCTTTGCACACACATCCATAAATTTGGGTTATGAGATTTGACACTTATAGCATTATTCCCTTGAAATATAGGCAACTTGTCAATGGATTGTTCTGAAACCACATGAGGGGCACCTTGGCTTGTTGCAAAGTTCAAAGGTCTCAAAAAGATACTCATTGTTACATTAGGAGTATTAGTGGGATTATTAATAGTTGGTTGATTATTAGTTTGGAACAAGAATTGGATATCAGTGAGTGCTTCTTCCCCAATACTTTCAATTAGCCTTGTAGGAGCAAGGAGATTTAGTCTCCTCCTATAAACCTTTTTGGGTTCGGTAAAAGAATAGATCACTCCTTGTGAAGTGCTCCTAGTAGTATACTTGCTAGATTTTTTCAATGGAGTCACCACTTGGAAAGGAATCACACAAAGCTAACCAATGCAAGATGAAATAATTTTAGGGACTAAAAATTTTATTGTTTAGTTCTTAAAAAATCAAGTTAAATTCGTTTTGACCAAGGATAAATGACTTGTCGCCAAATCTGTTGTCGTCCTTATACACACTTGCAAACATGACCTAAGTCCAGCTCACTTAGTGTGTCCTTGGAGGCATAATGCCTAGGTTCAAAGCCTATGCTGTCACTTTGATTTGAACCTCTTCTGTCTAGGCTTACTCCTAGGGAAGCCAAGGGAGTTAGACCCTAGTTTCTAGATGAGATTTAGAGTTTAAGTTCTAAGAGTTGATTTTAATTAGTTAAGGTTTAGGGGGAGTCTAACCTATGATGATAAGGCGGAAATGCAAGATGAAGGGTTTAGCATTTCAAGCAAGCCCTTTCCCTAAGTCAACTAAGACTAGTGCCTAAGGTTGGGCAAGGGGTCAACTAAATTTAAAGGGTGTTTCGTTGCAATAAATTTACAAAGATTTACAAAATAACTATAAGTCACTTACAAAGATTACAAAAGAATATTTACATACACACGAGTGTTAGATATTCACAATCAATAAAGAATGCTAAACTTACAAAATTATACAAGAAGCAAACTAACCATGTGTGTTTTATGTGTAGGATTTCAAAGCATTCAAGGAATCATCATAACAAAGCCAAGCATGCCCCAATAACACTTACTCTATTGGGCTGCCGCTCAATGGCAACATTAACACTTATAATCCACAAAGACACTTAAAGAGATTATGAATCTTTGAAAACAAAAGTGTTCAGGAATAGTTAAGGCACTTAGTTAATTACCCACAAAATATTACTTATAGATGAGATTGGAAGATTACACTTATAAGTATGAAACCTTAAGATGTATCAATTTAAACCAAGCTTGTTAAATTACTTAGTGAGTTAAGGATTTTAAAAATTGGAAAGATTTTTATTACCCTAGCTAAGTGTCTTCCCAAAAACCTCCCCCCTCGATTTCCAAATGGTTGTTGGATGCTCAAGAAGTGAGGCAACGAGGCCTTCCCTAGCTTTATAGGTCAACCCTAAGAATTGAGTTTGTACGGAAAGGACATCGCATGCCATGAGACCATCCCCGACATAGCATCTTCTATTGCCCTCCTCAATCCTCGTTTTAGATGGTGAATATGGTAGTTTAAGGTACCCTATTAAGCTATTAAATATACATATCAATTGATTAGACTTTTAGGTGTATTAGAGAGTGTTTTAACGAGT
This sequence comes from Picea mariana, assembly GCA_032191745.1. Taxonomy (NCBI): domain Eukaryota; kingdom Viridiplantae; phylum Streptophyta; class Pinopsida; order Pinales; family Pinaceae; genus Picea; species Picea mariana. The sequence goes on from JASDQU010417518.1 coordinate 2,570, forward strand.
ACTAGTTGACTTAAAATGGTGATTTTCTGTCAAAAACGAAACTTTTATGAGCTTAAAAAGTGTGTTATTGAGTATGAAAATAAAGCACCTTAACACATTTAAAGCATGTAAAATCAAGTTGAATAACAATTTAGTTCATCACCATTTATTAAACCATTAACATGCACAGCTTGTTATGAAAAAATGCTAATGAAAAAGGGAAAGAACAACTTGCCAAAGAAAGAATGAAACTCATGCTTATTACCACTTATCTTATGATTTAAAGAATTACGAGAGAAAGCATTAAGTGTGAGAGAGAAAGCTTGAAAAGTTAGATGTGTGCCTACACTATCAAGATATCCAACAACACATTAACTTAAGTGATGGAAAGTGGCCTTAAAGATGAAACAACATTAAAGAGAGAACCATTTACTATTGCATTAAACAATTAACCCTTTAGTGTGTTGGATTATAGCATGTAAAACAAGAGAGATCATAAGATGACTTAAAACATGCAAATAGATTAAGCAAGTTGATTATGCCCCAAGAGCTTAAGATGAGGACTAATGTGTGAAGAGATCTAGATCTAGAATATTTTAACCATCAAAGAATTAATATATCATCAACACATTACTTATCCTAGCCTTATGATTTTGGGGGGTTTCTCTCCCAAGGTGTAGGCAATTATTAAACTTAGAAATAACTTGTAAAGGGAAAGAAAGACAACAAACAAACCACTCAATGGCACAAGATGGAGGCAAACCAACCTTTATTGTGCCAACGTGGTCGGGAGGAGAGTAAGCAACAACAACTATCCACAAGATGCTCACTAACCCCACGTCCTAGGCTTAAAAGATGATTTAGAAATGAAAAAATAGTTGAAACAAACTAGCCCTAGGATCACACATGGGAGGTAGGCCGTACCAATTCTCCTCCCAAGCTATGAGCTAGTAAAACCAACTAAAAAGTGAAGAAGTTATGCACAAAGAGATAGAAAATGAAAGAGGAAGGTTGAGATTTGTTACCCACTTGAAAACAAGGGTCTTGGAGTGTTGTGTGGATGATTTTGGGAGGCATAACCCCCTCAACCTATTAAGAACCTACAAAAACCAGCAATCTATGCTTGTTGGAAAAACTACACACAACCAACAATATCAAGACAAATTAATGTTTTTAGGGCATAATTTTTTCTCATAAAAAACTTATGATAAAAGTGGATTAAAATGACCAATCTAGGATGTTAGGCTAGCTGAAATATTATATGGAGTGAAAAAAAATAAAATAATGAGTAAAGAGTGAGAAAGAAGGAGTTTGAGTGAGCTTTAACGGAGGACTCTTCCTTCAGGCAATACCAATAGGACCCTTGAAGCCAAACCTGCAAAAATTGACAAGATAATATGCATACAAGAAGATAATATGGCTGAAGATGCTAACAAAGTGAATTAATTGCACTCTATTAGCAAACCCACATATATAGATTAACAAGAATACTCATTGTTAGATCTACCCAAGTAAAACACTTTACCTAAGAATCTACTCTATGCAGCCATAATGCTAAATTCACAATATTACCTCATGTGTAATCAAGAAAAAGAATACTAGTTGCTCTTCCAATATCCTCCAAAGTTTCTCTTTTATTACACAAAAATGTATCTTGGAGAAATACTTGCACCAAAATCCTAAGAGCCAAAGAATGGACAAAATATGGAGAAGAGAGAGCGAGAGACTGGAAAAAATCAAGTAGCATAACAATAGATCAAGATATGGTGAAGAGGGAGTGAGAAAATGGATCTATTTATACTTGGAGAGGTAAACCTACCTCTCTTAGATCAATGTCAAGTGTCCACCACCAAGAACAACATGAGATCCCAAGGAGGGGGGGCGCACCATCTAGGGTTGTGAGGCATTGGGATGAGGAAAAGAGGGATGTGGGAGGCTAGGAAAGGCGTTTCACATGATATAAGGGGACCCAACTCATTTAAAAATAATTGTCTAGAGTTTTCCCATGAGGGGGGGCGTAACTTCCCTAGGAGGGCACACCATTTAGGGTTTTAGCAAGGAGTGGAAGGGAATAAATGAAAGGAGGGGAGTGGGGATAGGATAGAAGGTGAAGTGGAGGGTAAGGGAAGGAGTTCCACATGAGAGAGGGGTCCACCACCCCTTATATACTTAAGTTACAACATCTCACCAACAATTGGGGCGTAAATCCCCGAGGGGGCGTGAGGGTTTGAGTGAGTAAGGGGGTGAGGGTGTGTGTAAAGGTTAAATCAAGTTTGGTTGGGTAGGTTTAGGCTAGGAAACCTCTCTATATTATTTTTACACCTTTACATCATCCTTTTAACTCATTATTACAAAAATTACATTTTTGCTATGTCATGACCTAGCAATTAAAATTGTTGTTTTTGACTGACTGACACTCCTGGTGGATGAACCCATAGAAAACGTTGTCTGACTAAGATGAAACTTGGTCCAAGGGTGTAGGGGGTCTCTTTCCATTTTTTTTCAGCACAAATATCCCTATAAAAAGTCCAAGGACCTAGTTTTTACAATTTTTTCTCAAAAATAATTAATTAATTAAATAATTAAACCTCCAATTAGGGAAATTTAATTAAAAAGTAATTATTTAAAAAAACTAATCTAGAATCATCGGAATTACGAGAAAATTTCTAAGATGTCATACATGGTCAATTACATCATCCCTAAAGAATATTTACCAGAGGATAATCCCATTAGAATGCGCTTCACCACTTTTGAGGTATTATTGCAAGTGTGAGGGAAAAACTCAAGGGAAATCAGTAAGGCAGAAAAGACCAATTAATAACTTGAGGATAAAAAACCATAGATTAAAATAAACTCTCCCAATGAACCCATCCCAAGGTAATTGACCTAACTATGACCAATGTAGACCTATTACATTATTAACCCACGCAAGGGTGCGGAAATTCCATTTACAAAAAGAAGTGTTGGGGCCAAAAATGCCCTATAGAACCAAATAATCTTCGACACATGAGCATATGATGATGAACCTCTTCATGGAACATGGATTTGACCCCCTAGTTGAATAGGCGGTCAACATATCTGTTATTCTATGTTAAGCATATTTTGATAATAATTTGTATTCATTTTGTTCTCAAAATATATTCCTGATCAGTGGTGTCATAACGGTTTTCTCCTTGTTGTTCTTAATGCATGTCCCCAATGAGGTCAGGGTACAAACAATTGGGTCTCAAGCTCTCATGGAAGAATAAAATAAAGACGATGAGACAAGATATCCCTTCAAATTTTTACTCGAGGAATCCCTCATGCAACAGAGGAATGAGATGATGGATAGTTTTGTGTAAATCCTTCAGAGGTTACCAACAGGAAATGCATCTTCCTTAAATGGAGGCACCACCCCCTTCAAGGTACAAATAAACTTTGATATTCCTATATTTGAAGGTTGGAGAGACATAGATGTTGTAAACAAATGGTTGAATCTTCTAGAAGGGTATTTCTCTGTCCATAACTTCTTGAATAGAGAAAATATTACTTGTTCTCTCCTCAAAGCCATCCCCCATGTAAAATATTGGTGGGAAACTTTCTGTGAAAAAAAGGAAATAGAGGAACCCTCATTGTTTATACTCGCAGTCACCTGAGAGTCCTTTAGGGATGACATTAAGGAACAATACTACCCATTGGAAGTTATGATGACCTGTACACAAAACGGACAATGTTATAGAAGCAAAGACACCAAGCGGTGCCCAAGTTCACAAATATCTTCCATACCTTGCATACCAAGATGGGTATCAAATATTCTGAGTGAAACATGGTGCTCAAGTATCATGATGGTATGCATAGATACATATAGGGTCAAATGGAGTTTCTTGATATCTCATCCTTGAGCACAAACTACCGATATGCTGTCAAAATCGAGCAGAAGCTCAAATAAAAGACCCGGAAATTCAGGCCTGGGAACCCCTCATAGAAAAATACAGGAAAGGGCAGCCCCAACCCGTAGAACAAAGGAAAGAGAAAATATAGACAGCCTTAGGACAGCCAATATAGGGTGCGAGATAATAAGGGCACGGTAAAGAAAAAGAAATACACTAGGAAGTGGTATGAGTTCCGTAAGAGACCTTGGAATAACATTATTGATTATTGCTCAAAGAAGTTGCTAGTGGCTAAGGTGAAACCCTTTGAATTAGATGTGGGTTACAACTGTAACTCATAAATAGAAAGGGGAGATAGATCATTGACGCACAACCTAGTGCTACCATTGCTACCACCAAGATTCAGTTGTGTGAACCAGACGAGCTAGATAAAGGAGAGCCTATTTTTCATTCACGGATGTGGGTGAAGGGTACCCCGTTGCATTTCATCATTCATAGTGGTAGCCATAACAACCTCATATCAACAGAGGTTGTCAATCAATTCACCCTACCAAAAACACCATACCCACAACCCTACACCATTGAATGGCTCTACCAAGGAAGCGACATCCACATCAGCCAACAATGTCGCATGTCATACGACATCAAGCCCTTCAAAGACAATGTATTGTGTGATTTTTTCCCTCTCAATGCTTGCAATTTTCTTTTGGGCCAACCATATTTATGGAAACAAAATGTTGGATATGACTTTAGACCTCGCAGTGTTATTACTAATTTGAACAATATAGTGTACAGGATACCCAAGGCAGTCCCACCCAATGTTATTTCCTTTATCTCTACTAAGAAGTGTAGAAAGGTCATCTCTCAGATAAAGAAGTTTGTCTTGTTCTTGATTCTCTCTCAGAATGAGAGAAAGATCACAGCCACATCCAAGGTCTCCATGACATACCTCTCCAGACAACATAATCAATTGGATAAGGTCATGGAATAATAATAAGATATCTTCTCCTCACCTACCGGGGTACCTCTGCACTGTCAAGTCAAGCACTCCATCGATATGGTCCCCGACGCACCTCCTCCCAATGGGCCAGTCTATCATCTCTCTTTGTTATAGAATGATGAGATCAAGCATCATATCCAAGAACTTATCCACAAGGGGCACATCCATCCTAGATCATCACCTTGCGGGAGACCAATCATGCTGGTATAGAAGAAATATGGAACCTGGTGACTCTGCATTGATTACCGAGCCCTGAATAAAATCATAATCAGAAACCGATACTCGATTCCCTGAATCAACTACCTCTTTGATCATCTCACGGGGCCCAAGTACTTCAGTAATATTGATTTGAAGTCTGGATACCACTAGGTCCCAATAGAATAGACAAATGTATGGAAGATCCCCTTCAAGTCAAAGGAAGGTATTTTTGAATGGTTGATCATGCCCTTTGGTTTAAAAAATTCTCCAGCCACTTTCATGAGGATGATGGACAATATCCTACAAACATTAAACAATACTTTTTTAGTGGTGTATCTAGATGACATCCTCATTTACAACAAGTCTTGGGCAGAACACTTGCATCATATTCAGCAGGTTTTGCACACCCTACGGTAGCACCATCTCTATGCCAACATGGAAAAATGATCCTTCAACATGAACATGGTTCATTACCTGGGATAAATCATTGATCATCATAGCGTACATGTGGATCTAGCCAAAATCCAAGTCATCCGTGACTAGCCAGCCCCAACCACACTCATTGAGCTTCTTAGCTTCTTGGTCCTTTCCAATTACTACCGTAGTTTCGTGTTGGGATTCTCCCATATTACATGGGCCCTCAAAAAAGTAACCAGGGTGGTGGTAAGGATAAATTTGTGTGGGGTCAGTCCCAACAACAAGAGTTCGATGATTTGAAGTAGCGCTTGTGCTCAACCCTGATACTTTCACTACCGCACCTACAAAAACCCTTTGAGATCAAGACAAATGCTTCAGACTATGTTGTCGGCATTGTTCTCACTTAACACAACTACCCTGTGGCTTATCATAGTTAGACACTATCATATGCTATTCGTAAGTACCCTACTTACGACAAAGAAATGTAATCCATTGTGCAATCTTTCCACTAGTGGAGAAATGACACTCTTGGGAAGGGTACAATGATCCACACTAATCATAAGACACTGTAATTCATGCAGACACAAGGAAAATTGTAGAATGACTGCCATCAGAAGTGTTCCACGTAATTGTACCAATTCTACCTCAACATCAAGTATAAAATGGGAATAACCAACCACGTCGTTGATTGCCTCAGAAGACCGCCAGTCGCAGAACTCACAACCGTGCTAGGTTCTTATGGCCATGAGACCTCTGGATGGCCCCAACTCTATGGGATAGACCTCAATTTCTCCACCACCTACCAAATTTTGGGTGAAAATGTAATTTTCGCTAATTTCCATCTTCAGGATGGGTTGTTCTTCCATCTAGGCCATATCTGCATTCCATCAAGACAACAAGCGAAGATGATCTAGGAAGCCCACTAAAGTTTTGTGGTAGGACACTTTGGCGTGGAAAAGACAGTGGCAATTTTGTAGAAACATTTATACTAGATGAAAATTTGAAAGAAGGTCAGCAAGTATATCAGGTGTTTCACTACCTGTGCGATTGCCAAAACAACCACTAAGAAATAGGGCCTGTACACCCTTCTGCCTACTCCTTACATGCCATGGGAATCCATCTCAATGGACTATATGTCAGGCCTCCCATCCACCAAGTGGGGAAATGACTTTGTGTTTGTGGTTGTGGATATCTTTTGTAAGATGACGATTATGGCCACCTAGAAGAAGAGCATCATAGTAGGGCCACTACCAAGATCTTATTTGAACAATTTTGGGTACATTTTGGAATCCCACAAAACATTGTGTCGTATTAGGATAGTTGATTTCTCATCACATTTTGGTCAAGCCTCTGGTCACTACTAGACACCAATCTCACCAAATCCATGGCATTCCACCCCCAAACAGATGGTCAAACTGAGGTTGTAAGTCAAAGGATCGTGCATATCCTGCACATGTATAATTCTAGGAACCCTCGCACATGGGATGAGAGTCTCCCCTATGTTCATCATAGCTATAACTGAGCCCTACATAGCTCAATGGGTCACAACCCCTTTCAGGTGGGGTTGGGATTCCAACCATTGAGTCCCATAGATGTTGCACTACCCCTTGCGGTCACCTCGGTCAACTCATCTCCTGATCCAACTAAAGTTGAAAAAGAAACCCATTTCATTGAGAGGATCCATCACATCCACCAACAGGTTCAAGATATCCTACAGAAGTCCAATGACAAGTACAAGAAGCACCATGATCAACACTAGGTGCCACATAAGTTTCAGGTGGGAGAAAAATTTTGGTTGCAATTGCAGAAAGAGCGCCTTATAGGACCCGATCAGAAGATTTTCCAAATCCGTTATGGGACATACACCATCACCAAGTCTGTGGGTGATAATGATTTTGTCCTCAACATTCCTCCTTTCCTTGGGTTGCACCCAGTGTTCAACGTGGATATCCTTTGACCGTATTTCCCACCATTATTGGATAGCTTAGATATATATGAACAACTTGTTGGATTACTGAGAGGGGGGGTGAATCAGTAATAGAGCAATTTAACCATATAATCCAAGTGTTATATCAATGAATCATTATTATCCAATAACTGCAGAGTAAATAAGCAATGAACAAATGAACAAT
>JASDQU010417525.1:0-10267 GCA_032191745.1 Picea mariana
AACAATTGCTCTCGTCAAATTTTTCAAATTTTGGCAAGCAAGCTATCTTGTAAACTAACATTAAGGAACTATTAGTGATTCAGTTTAGTAAAATGTTGTAGTGGTTATTCATGGATGGAAGATATCTACATTTTCATGTGTGAAGTATGTAGTTTATTGTAAGTATATGTCATTGCGCTATATTTTTTTCATGCTCTTTCTATCATATTTTTGCTAACATAATTTTGCAACAAGTATATGGCTAAAATGTTTACAACGAGTATATGTCATGTGTAGTGTACCCAGCCACCCAAGCTGAGGTCATGCCACACAAAGTCTCTCTCTTAATTAGATCTTATACCACTTGGGAGTGTCTAGGATAACGATCAAGAGGGGTCCAAGGAGTAATTACCCATGTATAATGATTTAAACCATTTTCCTAAATTGTTATTTGTATATGAACCTTCCCATTTATGATTGAGTGTTTTCAAAACCCAATCATTGAATACATGTAAGAGGGTGGGTGTGAGTGGTCACATCCTGAAGTTATTGGGCACATGGGGGTCGAGTACAATCAACTTGGGGAAGAGTGTGAGTCAAGATAGGCAAGAAAAAGAGAAGAAATTCATAAGGGAAGTGGTTGATAGTTTTCATTTATGGAAGTTCGTACATGAGATCCAAGCAGAGAACAAGAAATAGAGCCAAATCTAATGCAACCGTTGAGGGTGAATTCTAGAGAAAGCTGGAGCATAATTGGAGAGAATTGGAGCTGGAAGACTGAAGAGCCAGGTTATCAAGCCTGAAGAGTGAATTCCTGGGTGAGTTGTACTGAAACAACAAGTGGTTGTTGTTGGTTTGCTAATAGTTTTCCTAGAAAAAATTTCCCTTCAGTTCATAGTTGAGATATTCCTAGTTGCATGTGCCAGAGAGACCTTGATAAACAAATGGATCATTCCTTGGGTTAGACTTGATAAACGGATGGTACATCCCTTGGGTTAACCTTAATAAAAGAATGATTCATTCCTTGGGTTGGATAGGTCAAGAGGAAGAGAGTGGGTGGAAAATCGGGATAGTTGTAGGAAAATATTAGTTGAGTTGAGAGTTTTATGAGTTGTGAGTGGACTGTGAGAGACCACAATCTTTTGTGTATTTCTAGCCTCACCTCGGGGGTGATTGGTTGTTGATATTTGGAACAGTCATTTTACGATTGGGTAGAACGCCCATCCCACGTAGTTGATTGCACAATTCTTGTTTAAAGACAAGTGTTTTGTCTTGTACTGAGTTATTTACATGTGTTATTGTTGTGCATGAACTCCGTGTGAATGAGAATGACTTATATGTTGTTGTAAATTTGTAATGAATGATTTAGTTGTATCTCATGTTTATCATTAGCATTATGTAGATGCTTCTATTTTGTGATTAAAGACAATAGCTAAATTTATTTAATTCGTAGTTGTAAGCTATAGGAAGTCGGCTAACAGTAAAATAATTGCTTTAATTAGCAGAAATTTCATGTTATGTGTATTCTGCAAGTATTGTTGCTTAGCTGGAGGCTAGGTACATTACTAAAATGGTATCAGAGCTGATTAAGAGAGAGACTTTGCATGATGTGACCTCAACTTGGGTGGTTGGTTACGCCACACCATGTTTTGTTTTAATTCCAATTTTCTTTTAAACTACCCTTAGTAATAGGGTTCTAATTTTATGCACTTTGTTTCCTACATTTCATTTTCTATATTTCAGAATAGAAAATTATAAATCCCCTATAGTTAATTTGGTAGTGAACAATGAACTAGAAGATTTGCCGATAAAAGGTGGGAATCAAATTTACATGAATTTATCCTGATAGATTTGTTTGTGTTGATAAGGTTCAAAATCATGCATCGACAATTGACTACCTATAACTCAATTCTTAAGGAAAAATGGTGAGCACGTGCTTTTGGCCTATGGTGGTTAGGGTTTGGCCCTAGCTAGTCACAAGTGCCTATCATCGGTTGCAATGACCATCTCGACTTGCTCCTCATGCTCAACTCCTCCCTCCCTTCACTCCTTCGCATGGATTTCTTTATATATAAAGACATTCTTGTGCCCAACTTATACTTCTACGGAAATGGTAGCATTCCCTTCCCAATCAACCTAATTGGTCGCCAAGTCATATAATAAGCCAAGAATCACTCCTTTTGAGATTGACATGGCTCTGTCCAAAGGTATAGCTAGTGTTTTGTTTCAAGTTGTGGTGAAAAATGGAATCCTAGTTGAATCCCATCTCCTTAGACTTTATATGGTTCAAGAGGCCCCAGTGCTAACCATTCCCACTATTAAGGGCACTACAAACTAGGCCTCATTTTACAAAGACAATGGTATTATTTGCAAATTTAATGGTAATTTGGCCAAGATTAACATATCCACACGATTGGATCTTGTGTGCCTAGACACTAGAAACAAAGGAGGAAGTGCATATATATCCTTATGCTAAATTCTTCTTCATTATGGAGTTTGATTAAGTAGAGGACCAAGACCAAATACTCAACTTGAGTCCTTATCTCTAGGGAAAGTTTGGTCTATGCATGAAGGCATGGAGTCCATTTTTTAACCAAGCATTAGATTCTCCCTCCATGGCTCATGTTTGGGTCAATAAGCTCCCTAATCCCCCTCTCCATTTTTGGGCGAATTCCATTTCAGAAGTGACACCAATGCATCATCACATATGCTTGTATTTGGGTAGACATGGAATTAAACAAAAGGTTTCCAACATAATTCAACTTGATCACCAAAAATTATACATTGACCTTGAAGTTGGATATGAACTAGTTTCCTTCTAATGTAGGAAATTCTATGAAATAAGGCATATTGTTTCTTATTACACCAAGTTTCCTAGGAGTGGATGATCTCAAAAGTACCAACAAAAATATACATGGTGGAATGATGTAAAGGAAGAACATTAATTGATCAACAATGACTCCCCTTCAATAAGCAAGAATCCACAACACAATCACAGAGTACTACCCCTCCTCGCTCCTCTTCACTAGCGAGGATTCCAAAACCCCTTCAAGAATGGGAAAACATTCCACAACCCATCCCTTAGCCTCATATAAGTTGAGTTAATCCAGTTGACAAGAAACACACAAAGAAGGTATAGGAGAAAAAAGTAGAAAAAGGGATATCAAAATCCTCACTAGAGAATCTAGATAAGACAAAGTGGAACACTAGGATGCATTAATTCCTATCCAAGACTTAAATGAAGAAAATACAAAAGTAATTAAGGTAAAAAGAGCACTCCAACTCCATAGTCAATGATGAGAAAAAATTAACATAAAAACTTATTTTAGATATGTATGGTTTATGCACTCTTTTATGTTTAGATTTTATTCACATTTATTCATGTATTCAAGGATCTGAAAGAGATTATGGGCCAAAAGAGATTTTAGAAGTTTCCATAATACCCATCATTTTAGAGAAAAATATCTTCCATATTCGACCACAACCATATTTTCTCTGTTTCGTATTACAACATTGTCCAGTTCGACCACAACATTTTCCAATATAAATTATAACTTTTTATTGTAAAAAAAACAATAGATCCTTTGAAAAGGATTCTTAAAAGTAAAATAATTAAAGTGTGAACAAAAATTAATCCCAAATGCAAAGGAGTGAATTTTGATCATTACTTCAAGATTTTACTATATTAATTGGATGAAGGTTATGTCATGTTGAATTGGATTCAACACATTCTTGCCATGGATACTCTGCATTGACGAAATTTATAAAAAATATTCAATGATTGGTAACTATGACATTAAAGCCATCACATTGAACAAAGCTAGATCATTTTAATAATTTTGGTACACGTCAAATGGTATTAGAATATAAAACTTTGACAATAACACGTGAAATAATAAACCTTAATTTATTTATCTTCTTTATAAAATTAAAAACTCATTTATAATATAAAACTTTTACAATAACACATGAAATAATAAACCTTAACACATGAAATAATAAACCTTAATTTACTTATCTAAATTATGCTTCTCTATAAAATTAAAAAACTCATTTATAATATTGTGATATTTTGTTGAGTAAATCCTAATTCAAAATAACAAAATTTTATTAAATTTAATATGTAATAATATTCATCAAATTTATTTCTTATTATCAATATAAAATATTACAATAATCCCAAAAATTAGTATAATATCAATTTGCAAAAAATAACAAAATATATCAAATTTGTTTACATTTATTTATTATCAATCTTACATAAAATATTGCAATGATAATTGGGTGTAACTAGAGACTATAAGATGAAAGTTTTCCTTCGCATTTGATTTCAAATTTCCTTTATAACATGTTTTCTTACATAAAATGTTGCAAAGATAATTGGTTGTAACTAGAGTCTATAAGATGAAAGTTGTACTTTCCATTTGATTTCAAATCTCCTTTATAACATGTTTTCTTTTTAGAACCAATTAGTACAATGATTTCAACTATACTATACAGTAAAAAGATATCAAATTCATATTGAATTAATAAATGTATTTTTAAAATAAATATAAACATAAATGTTTAAAATAATACAATTTTATTAATTTAAATTTAACAGTGAAAAGATATCAAATTCATATTGAATTAATAAATGTGTTTTTAAAATAAATATAAACATAAATGTTTAAAATAATACAATTTTATTAAATTAAATTTAATTAGATTTTATGTAAAATATACTTTATTAAATTTAATTTAATATGATTTTATGTAAAATATTGCAATAATTATTTATGACAATATAACATAAATTAATGAAAGAGAATAACAGTAGCATGGCCATAAATTTTGTGGCTGATGAACGATAAGCTATGACAATATAATGAAAAGCAATTTAGATCAAATTTGTTGTAGATTTTGCATTAAATAAGATGTGTTGATACTTGATACAAACCCTAACCCTAGCATAATACTAACACTTTCTTCTGTTATACATTAAGGCATCCTTCCAATAGTTGAAATCTAAACCCAGGATCATCACAATCCTTAAGTGTGTATTGTTCCTTTCATCTCTGTTGCACACAATTGTTCAAGTGGATTTTTTTCGGTGCTTATGGCTCCTACTAGGAATATAGTTTTAGTTTCTTTCAATTTAGATAAGTTTATCGTATATTTCAAGGAACATTGTGATTCTCCAAGGATTGTAATATTTGATTAAATGAGATACATGTTATGAGATATTTAGGTGTTTTTTTTTAAAGTATATGTTGTATTAACTATTGACATAATACAAGGAACACATAGAAAAACCAGCTCCAGGAGACCATGACAGTTTTTGGGCAACCAAAAAAACCTACCCCGATGGGGAAACCAGGCCATTAAGTTGTTCACATATCCTGAGGTTTTGAAAAAAAATTGTTTGAGCATGCTTATACAATTGTGTGTCTATTATTGGCCTATGACTATCTAGATAACATTGACAAAAAAGAAACTGAAACTAAAGCAGTTGTCATTAATGGTCCCATGAAACATGTGGGTAAGAAACATCCAAGGTAGTCCTTTGAGAAACAACATTGGATGATTTCTGGCCTGAGTAGTGTCTGTCATGGGGGAAGAAGGTCCCACCTAGTAGATTATCCATCCAAGTGAGGATTTTAGAGATGTAGTCATTTTGGATATCAAGGGCTTCCATTCGTCCCTTAAGTCGTCAAAAGTCCTCATCCTTAGGCAACAACCCCAAAGCTACAAGAGTATTGGCATGCCAATACAGTTCAGTCGTTCTGAAGAAATGGAATTTTTGGTACAGGTGCAGCCTATGTCTGGAACAATATCCACAACCTTAGCTTCCACTTCATTTGTGTAACACCCCTGTTTCCCCCAACTTGTAATTAATCATTAATTAGAATTACTATGTTGTGGCATGGGAACGAAGTAAATGTATTATTGTTCGAATTTCCAATAACTGACTGTGGGGGTGAATGGAGTTTTTATAGCGTCAAAAAACCCTAATGTCGAACCCGCGATGTAAAGAGAGTCGTCAATCCGAAGAGACTTCTGATCCACTTGTGATCGTTTGATATAGATGGTGGCTAGTTCAGTGCCGACTGACTCCGAGAGAAAACTGGAGACTACATGGCCAAACCTTGAAGGCCGAAGTGATGAAGTAACGTGGACAATCGATCCTCATATACTTCAGGATCCTTCTAAGTCATCCATCGTTAAGGAAATGTGTCACCGCTGACCCTCATCGCATGTCAGCCTCTACTATGTGCTCGCTTGGCCAAATTGGTTGGTGATGTAACCGAGACTCCGGGAGTCTGGGACTTCGGGACTCCGGAGGATTCAAGGTGTAGCATCACAGAGAGACCAAAAGGCTTGAAGGCTGGAGCTACGTGGCAAGCTTATGGGACTTCAGAGAGATTGAGAGGCTGGAGTGTTGGAACTAGGTCCGTCGAAAGGCCAGACCCACTGGAACTTGTCCCTGTGTATATTGTGTTACCACGTGTAGGTGGATACCTTTCGGGATTCTGGTACTTCGGGACTTTGTAGGATTGGAGCGTAGTGTCAAAGGTAAGTTGAAAAGGCTCAAAGGCCTAAGCTACGTGGCATCATTTCGGAACATCAGGAGTTCGGGACTCCGAAAGATATGTGTGCAGAACAAAAAAGAGGTGTTAAGCGTCGAAGTGTCGAACGTCAAACTCTCCCCTTGCTTAATTGTTCAATGGGGAACGAGACTCGTCATTGGATCAAACAGTGGATGGAATTCCCACCATGGATGTAGGAACTTGGAGACAACACATGTGAGGAGGATCCATGTGGCCTTGGGACAATAAGTCTTGCAGAACTTTAGAAAGGTATAACTTCCGATCCAGAGCTCGGATTGGAGCGTGGCGATACTGGTGAGAAAGATTTTGATGAGCAGAAGAGGATGAAGATCTCGGAAAGAGGATCTGAGATGTTTAACGAAAGAGAATTTATGATGCCCCATTCCTTAAAAATCCTTTAAAGGGGTTGGGTGTGTTACAAATTGGTATCAGATCACACCATCAACACTTGGCCTACTTGGGCTCATGCACGATTCATATGAGAATATTTTTGGAGGAATTTAAGGGGTAACACCCTATCTTACCGCATTTCTAAGAGGTTTAGTCAAACCTTTACAAAAGAGAGGAATGAAACCTATTGTTGTCTATAGATGTTTTGGAAATCTTCACTGTGTGTTGCTAGCATTTCCAGATAAAGAAGCTCACTTCACTGTGAAATTGTATGTGTTGTTGTACATTCATAATATTTGGTTACCAAGGCTAAGATGAGCCTGTGGAGAATATTGCTTCCAAACATAAATTTTCTGCATAAGTTCCTTGAGTAGAAGAATGTAGATTAAAATATAGTTGGGATTTTACCCAATGAGATTGAATCATCCTAGTCTGTGGCAAAGGAAGCCTATCATTTCTTTGGGAAATGATAGTCGATCCTATAGGAGTGGGATTCTGTTGATGGGCACTAATAGAAAGATTTGGATGTGAATGGATGGAAAGGATCTGTAGAAGTAATAATTACTGCTTTAATGAAGCATTAAACCTTGTATATGTGTATAATCCCTCATGATCAGAGGAATGAGTATGGTGAACATTCTATGAAAAGGGAGAGCATGTGCATTGCTTGGGTTTCGAAGGCAACTGGGAAACGAATTTTGTTTCTGTGTACAAGAATTTTTGGGCAGGGTTTTTCTAATCAAGATGATAAATAGAGTTGTATAAATATAGAGTGATTGAGTGAGAAATCACAACAGCCTCCCTTGCTTGGTGGATAGGAAACCAACCTGCCATAATTCTTGTGGGAGGAGGAGAGTGTCCCTGACTGGTTTTGAATAGAAGGAAGAATTCTAGGTGTAATGGTTAAGACTAATTATGACCTAAAGATACTCTGGATTTTTGAACTAGAATACTTAGTAAGTAACATAACTCAAAATTACATTTGGGCTTTAAGGGAATAATCCAAATGTTATTAGACATCAAAAATTTATTATAATTAAGGTAAAATGGTTGATTAAATGTTGATCTTGAATGTGGTAAAGGAAGTGTTGGGGCACTTCTAGAAGCCCAATGGGTCATATTGACATCTAGTGGTGGATGGTAGCCATATAGATATAGTTGGACACTAGTGAAGGGAATCTAGAAAAGGATTTCCTTGATCGAAAGGTATGCTGATCAAGACCAGCTGGAAGCTATATTGGTTGTTTTATCACCTTGGGCATGGTTATAATTTTCCAGATTGTATTTATGAGTGGGAAATGTTTTCATGAAAGTTGAGGCAAGAGTGTTTACTTGCTAGTTTTTATCGCATAGAAAGGGAAACATAGTTATGACTATGTCTATTAAACTGCTAGGTGGATATCTTGTGAATGATTGCAGGCTCTCAACTGAGAGGGAAGCTCAGTGTTGAGTGTCCCTATGAGGCTTGTTATAAGGATGGAGGCAACATCCTTGGAGGAGGATCTGGAAGTCTGATATGTCCATGTGCATGTATGACATGGAAAGGGTGCAAGAAATGAGCTTTCATGATGAATGTTTGGTTAGGTTTGTATGTATTTGAATGCATGGGTTAATGCATTGTGAGGCTTCTTGACATGAAGACTGATATTAATACCAATTAGGTATGAAATATATTAAATGTGCAAGTGATGCACATGCATGATGTAAAGATAAATGTATACTAAAGTCACAATATGGTTGCCTTGATGAATTATATGTAAGGCAAGAATTGCACTTGCCAAGATTAAGTGAATACCATGGATGCATGGTTGACTCCATTTTGAAGAGTCATGAAAGTTCTGTTTTGAATGATAGATTAAGGGGAATGTGCTCCATTCCCTTAGGAAAGACTAGTATAAATAGAAGAAAGAGTGGACGAGCAAGGATGCTTTGTTGTCATGATAAGAGGCAAATGATTCTGCCTTTGAGGGTCACATGAGAATGATTGTGAAAAATCATGAGTTCTGATTTTAAAATAGAGATGTAGGTGGGCTATGAAATATACCTATGGCAGCTACACACAAGCTTATGATTATGCACATGGTTAAGCACATCATGGATGTAAGTTAACAAAACCAGAATATGTGTGGATACATAATTTAGACACATGACAAAGATGCATGTTTATATTCCTTACGAAATATTTTGTACCCATCTAAAGCCAAATCAAGGTTGAGGCTATCACATATAGTGAAGGATATGCAATAAGTAAGTTGCATGCTAAAGGAGTTCCTTGTGGAGGAACTATGTGAAGACTCTGTCAGGAGAACAAAGTCACAACCTTAATGACTGTTGAGAATTAAGCAGTGAGCTACAAGCTTGTGTGTGTGTGTGTGTGTGTGTGTGTATAAGAATCCTGGATTACATTTTGAAAAACATCATGTAATGAATAGAATATTAATAATGAATCTTTACCATTATGATAACCAAATGGTAATGTGCAGGATGCACAGGTTCATGATTCATTATGAAAAAAAGGATTCTCTATTAAAGCATGCTGATGTATCCTAGGAGTTAGGATGAGCCTAATCGAGGTTGCTCAAGAAAAGAGAAGAAAGATCACAATAAGAAGTAGATTGCATAAGTAAAGGGGGAGAAAAGGAGGAACTCTTTTCTCACTCTAAGGACCCTGAATTGTTTAACAAAGTCGTAGGATTAAAAGAGCAGTTGTGGAAACTAGTACAGTTGGTAAAAGGAAAATAAACCCCCTAAGTATAATTAAATGAATAGGCGTGGATGAGCTGCATTAAGTAAAGCTAGTGAGGCCTTGGAAAGTAACTCAGTTGGACTAAAAGCCCAAGGTTGTGTGGAAGAGTTGGACCAAGGAAGAGTTCTTTGAATCCTTCTTGGATGTTGTTGTATTTCTCTAGTGCGAGAGATGGATTTACTAATGCAGGTAAGTTTTTGACATCATAAGGATTATAGTTACATGACTGTAGAAACAATTGAAAATTGTTTGTGTTTCATTCATGGAAACATTAAGGATAGCATGAAAAAGTGCATAAGGATATGCTAGGACATATCTGAAAATGTTTTGTTGAAGTTAAATTTTTACCTTTCCTGACAATTAATATAATCATAATGTGTAGAAAGGAATTGGAGCTATTGAGAAAGAAAATTTCCAATGGTGAACAACCTCAAGCAAAGGATGACTATGAGAAGGTTGTTAAAATAATGTTGAAGGGACGTTGGGATCCCCCATGAAGCACTATTGATGAGGTAAAAAAAAAAAAAAGTTGCTAGTAGCCAAAATAGGTAAAAAAATGTTC
>JASDQU010417536.1:0-10267 GCA_032191745.1 Picea mariana
TATATAACAATCTAAATCAATTTAAACAGACATAAACACTCTGCTCATACACTTATTCATGCAGAAGCAACATTAACAGATATATGCAATATATATAGGCAATATTGCTAACATTATAACTTAGATATTAGATACACAACATACAATGAACAAAGAATGGGTACTTATATTTTAATATAAGTACACCAACTACGCGCAAACCTTCCATGAACCTCCCAGCCTTAGACCACATTGTTGATCACTCTCAGCAATGGGTCACCCCCGAGATGGGACTAAAATCCATCGGGCAAGGGATTCCTAGACTAGGAAGGGACAACAGGAAGTTGCACAATACAATATGAAGGATTTCCTCCGAGGATCCACTTACGCCCACCACTCACAGACTCTCATTCCCCACGTTCATGTCCCACTGCAAGAGTGTATACCTTCACTGTCACATAGTCCATCGGCTACTCCACCTCCCTTTCAGGGATTCAATAATAGGCCAGATGAAATTCTCAAAGCATTGTAGTTGTTACTAGATTCCCTCTAGGAGAAATCACTTCCTCAACACCCTCTCTAACCTGGAGAGAGCTTCTCACAGGCCTAACAACCTCCTTCTTTAATCAAAACAACCTCTCTCACCTAGAGACAATAGCTCATAGGTATGACAACCTTCTTCTTCTATCCACGGGCCTGACAACCCACTTCTTCACTCCCGCTTTTCAATACACGGGTAAGGTGATGAAAAACATAGAAACTAGGTGTGGGGGAACGATGAAACACATGAAAGCTGTAGGGTACGAGTTCAGTAAGATATCAGTTTGGGCTTGTTGCATAGGTTCAGGATGGATACAGTTCAACAATGGTAGACCGACTCACTGTGTGCTTGCTCAGTGCATGGGTGAATCCAGGCAATGGATGGTCAGCAAGGTTCGAATGGTGAGAATGGTGATAATCCCCACCATAAATTTGCATGCGTCTTGGGTGACACTTGTCTCTCTAAGATCACGTTCCTCTCCACTTGGAACTCATTCCTCTCCCCAAAGGAACTTAGGATATAATCATATCCACTCTCAACATTTAGAATAATAATATATTATTCTGTTGGAATTATGCTCTTAATATTATCCCCTCTTTCCAACCTCTTAGCCCCCTCCCTTAGCTAGCCTAGTGTAGCTTAGTCCCCCATACTCTTTCGTCATGGCCAGTATACACGCAACAATGTTTTTTATATTAATAATATGAATATTTACATGTACAAAACAGGCTCTCGACCTTTAACATCTAGGCTCTCGGGCCTAATAAACACATAAGCCTACTGGTTTATAAATACTTGGATCACCAAGCTACAAAACATATTACAATTCATAGTTACAATCGTGGCTCAGCCTTGGGATATTACATATATGCTATCTATTTTGACATTAAATTGTCAACACGAGGCTCATAAGATTTGAGGTGCTATCACTGTATGTGCATGTCTAGAGCTCCAATCTAGCAGTCTAATCTAATCTAATTTAATCTAATGCCAATAAACTCAAATAATGAAGAGCTCATCTACCATCTATGATGACAGACAATGTCATGATGGCATCTTAGAACTACTTATAATTCAAACAAAATGAATTCAATGCTAATTTCTATGGAGATATGCAGAATATAAACAAGACAGTCTACTGAATCTTTTCCATTCAGAAATATCAATTGATTAAGTACATATATTTACATTAACATAATCCATAAACATTTTTCAAAGGAGATTCAAAATTAGCACTATCCTATCACACCAAGACTGGAAATATTTTGGTACAGAGGTAATAAAATATGCATCCCTGCAGAGATTAGTTTTTAAACCATAACTTAAAGAGTCATAAAAGGCTGTTATATATACTGTTTAAATGACCAATCTGCAAACTAGAATACAAATTATGTGATTGAGAAGAAAAAGATATATGTATAGATGAATACTGAAAATGATCAAGATCAGATATGTATCTATGAAATACAATCTGAGTAGATAACCTATATAAAAGAGTTATATGTCAGAAAATATACAATTAGATGGAAAATCACAAGTAATCTGTAAATCATATAAAAATATATGAATATGAATACACACCAATAGAAACTACAAGCAACCTGTAAATTAATAATAAACTTGCACAAGAGAGTTAGATGCAAAAATATGAATATACAACAAATAAACAAGATACAGAGACCACTGGTGGGCCCCTAGGTAGTCTTGATACTACTCCAGATCAATAGAAAATCAACACATCAACTCGGATTAAAATATGAAATACATAACCATGATACATTTTAACAGTGTACAACAATTATCTCATCATAGAAATCTCTCATGTGTGGTCTATGGCTTCAGGTATATATGGAGTCTGAGAGGTCGACCACTGAAAGGGTTGAATCTCTCTCAAAACCAGAAAATCATTTAACTGTGCTATTAATAGAATATGAGTTCTTAAAATTGTAGCTTGAGTATAGGAGTTGGTTTCAACTATCTAAATCAAAATACAATCGGCGCCATAGTAGGAGGACGATAATGGGTAAAAAACCCATGTTCTGTTTTTTCCCGAAAATGCCCACAGGTATGCTAATGACCAAATATGTTGAGCTCCAAGTTCTGAATCGAGGGCCGAATTAAGGGCATGATCGAGGGATGGATTAAGGGCCAAATCAAGGGTCAGATCAAGGGTGGGATTGAGGGATGGATCAAGGGTTGGATGGCATTTTCTCCCTATTTCAATTAAAAGACAAATGTTATTGGATTGTGCTCATTCGATTAAGGATTAATCATCATAAAATCATCAAAATGAATACAACACATACCTTATGCTGATCCATAGAAACTTAATAGAAGAAACATGATAATACCTTGAAAAAAGATAATAGAGGTACAAATTGTATGATCCGCATGTTCAAAAATAGACATAGAGAAGGAAAAAATTAGAAAAAACATGGAGTCAACATTCCTCCCACGCCTGAGGTTTTGCAGGTCCCTCTGCAAAGAAAATAGATTTCCAAAACATAACTATACTCCTAAGGTAGTGACATGATCTTGAGATAGGAGATGGATTAAGCTTTAGGGGCTTCTTCCTCATGTCCTGGATACTTCTTCTTAGGCCTCTTTCGATGCTTTATGGTGGTTGAGCATGGTGGCAAGGAAAAACAAAGGAAATGCAAAGTAAAAATAGAGGGGATGCTGAGTATCATGTTTCCATAAATCAGAAATGCGAGCAAGTGTTTTTGAAATCGTGGGTTACTTGGGATTAATGAGAGAAAATGAACACCATCATTAATGATTATGCATGCTTCCTTTTAAAAATCTCTATGGTGATTCTTGAAATGATTTGATCAATGTCAAAGTCAAAGAATTGGACATTATAATCAAAATATTTATCATGCATAAGTAATTTGTATGTGTTAAATTATATTTAAACCACATGATCCCAATTTATATGTTAAACCATGTTGGATCCAGTTGATATTTACCTGAAGTGTTGTAAATCACCCTTACATGTTACAATAATTGTTATAGTACCTCATCCAACACTCCATCTGACACTGCGTCTGGCACTCGATCTGGTTTGAAAATTACATAGCAGTCAGCAGTAAGCCTGTAATTTCAAAAGTCATTGGATTGTAAGGCTCCTGTCTTCCAAGGTGGATGAGATGATTGAATGAAGTATTCATCTTGGTTGCCTTTGTCATGTAACTGCAACAAAGAATAAAATTCCTTAATCAGTCCTCCTTTTCATTAGAACTAAAACTATGATGGAAGAAACAAGCTCATCATCATCAGATTATTCTAATAATATATAGTTAATTAACTAATGTGCAAGTATTAAAAATCGATGACATGACAGCCTATAATATTGTGTATAAATCATTTTCATAATGTGTCTCTTTATGTCATAAATTATATGGCCCTTTCACATAGACTTGCTAAATGAATGAAAAATGTTTATCCCTTCCCCCACATCTAAGCATTGTAACACTTCTCAATCAAACATATAGGAAACCAATCAATCCTTCCAATATCCTAAGATTTATGGCTTCCAAGTGTATAGGTAAATTTCACATGTTAGACTAGAAAAACGGTTAAGAGCAAGGCCCCACTTGTAAGACAAAACATATTACATATAGTTAGGAATAATTAGACAAGAGGGTCTTAATATCATCTTCAGGTCAACTCCCAATGGAAAGTGAATGGAGTTCATTTACTTTTACTTAACCATGCATACTCCCTTTCATTCATACCCACAAGTAGTGCCATACATCAATACAAGTTTTAAAATCAAAGACTTATTATTTACTATTTTTAAGCATCATCCTCACCGGGTAGAATGCCCCACTTCCAACAATCCTATTCAGTACTCAGACGAATTTACCTAGTCATACCATAGGCCGGTACCCGCTGCCAATAGACCTGTTCAATATCTCGATGGGTTAGCCTCTTACACGCTTTTGATAACAGAGACTAGTTCTTACCCTCAACTTTAAGATTTGTATATGAATTTTTCTTTTTGCAAGAAGATGGGGAGGCAGATATGAAAACTTTTTTATGGAGTGGGATGTTATATGGGTTGGAGGATGATTTTCTTTTATATATATATTACCTTTACAGATTGTCCTGATGTAAGGGATACTTAAGTGAGTGTAACCAATACAAAGATATGACACAATTGAACATTTTAATGTGTAGTGGATGGAACCATTGGAAAATAAGAAAAATATATCTATAGTTCCTACTCATATTCTTCCATTGAAATTAAATTGATGTGTCCATGGCTTAACCATCAGGTAGACCTTCTTGCTACTCTTTTATAAAAATACTCTACTCACCCATTCAGAGATTTCGATGGATTGTACTAGTATCCTCTAGGTTTGATGAGATTGATGAGATCAAGTCACAGGCACATTATCTCCTATTTATTTTGTTAAAAAGAAAATGTAAAATGAGGCTACATTAGACTTTAAGCTAAACTAACAAGATGCAACATTTATTTATTATCATACTCCACCTAAAAAGAAAGGAAAATATTTATTCAACTGTAAGAACTTTTCCAATGTAACCTTGTGCAAAGAAATATAAGAAACATACACATATCCACATATGAAAAAGTTATTGCAGTGATTACCTGGATATGAAGAACCAACCAACCTACTTGTTTTGAAATGAAAAGGTGTTGAAGAAGAGAATAGTATTCTGTCCTAATGACCTCTTGAAACCAAATTTTGATGTAATCATGATACATGTCCTCCTCTTGTAAATGATTTTTTTTTGTAGTGCATGAAGTATATCTTGAATTGCATGTGGGGAACTGTTCATTCTCAGGTCTGCATGGTCGTTTTCCATTGGGTGTATTTGTTAAATTTTCATCTTCCTCCATAGTTTGGCAAGGAGAATATTTTTGTAGCTCAGGGAACTTTGGTCCTTCTAGTATTTCCAGAGAGATAGATAAATTTTTGGTTGTTGCCAAAATATGTTCCTCCTGAGAAGGAGAAATACCGGATGTTTCCAGGATTTGAGAGAGTTCTTCCAAAGTTATCATCTTTGCATTTATTTTTTCGGTTGATGAGTCATGTCTCACACATGGATGAGTATATGGGGTTCTTACAACACCCATTGAAATACTAACTAAAATTTAACGCTATTAAAAAAAATGAAATTAAATTAATTGCAAAACTTAAAGCACACTACATTTGTATGAAATAAAACACGCTTTCAGTAAAGAAATTAGACTCACACTCACTTCTGCATTAAATTGCGGAAAGTAAACACACCCAAACTTACAGAAAGAAAAACACCCTTGCATAAAATTAAATTGCAGGAAAGTAAATTTCAAGAAATTAAACACACTAAGAAAAATAAATAAACTTGCAGAAAAAGTAAACACTCTTGCGGAAAGGGAACAACAAGGATTCAGAGCAACCCATTAAAATGGATGCGCAAGTTCTTACCTCTCATTTTAACATTTCTCCTCCCTCTTTTTGTGTAATTAAAGGAAACCTACCTACCTAAGTTCTAATCCATTTAGCACATCCCCAACAATGACGCCAAAAACGTCGAGTGAAATATATGCTATCTATTTCGACATTAAATTGTCAACTCAAGGCTCATAAGCTTCGAGGTGCTAGCACTATATGTGCAAGTTTAGAGATCTAATCTAGCAGTCTAATCTAATCTAATCTAATGCCAATAAAGTCAAATAATCAAGAGCTTATCTACCGTCTACGATGACAAACAATGTCACGATGGAATCTTAGCACTACTTATAATTCAAATGGAATAAATTCAATGTTAATTTCTATGGAGATATGTAGAGTATAAACAAGTCAGTCTACTGAAATCTTTTCCATTCAGAAATATCAATTGATTAAGTACATATCTTTACATTAGCATAATCCATAGACAATGTTGAAAGGAGATTCAAAATTAGCACTATCCTATCACACCAAGACTGGAAATATTCTGGTACAGAGGTAATAAACTATGCATCCCTTCAGAGATTATTTTTTAAACCATAACTTAAAGAGTCATAAAAAAATGTTATATATATTGTTTAAATGACCAATCTGCAAAATAGAATACAATTTGTGTGAATGAGAAGAAAACGATATATGCATAGATGAATAGTGAAATGATCAAGATCATATATGTATCTATGAAATACAATATGAGTAGATAACATGTATAAAAGAGTTATATGTCAGAAAATATACAATTAGATGGAAAATAACAAGTAATCTGTAAATTAGATAAAAAATATATGAATACGAATACACAACAATAGAAATTACAAGAAACATGTAAATTAATAAGCAATCTGCAAAAGAGAGTTAGATGAGAAAATATGAATATACAACACATAAACAAGATAAACAGACCACTAGTGGCCCCCCCAGGTAGCCATGATACTACTCCAGATCAATAAACAATCAACACATCAACTCGGATTAAAATCAGAAATACATAACAATGATACATTTTAATAGTGTACTACAATTATCTCATCATAGACATCTCTCATGTATGTTCTATGGCTTCAGTTATATGGAGTGTTAGAGGTCGACCACTGAAAGGGTCGAATCTCTATCAAAACCAAAAAATCATTTAACTATGATATTAATATACTATGAGTTCTTAAAATCGTAGCTCGGATATAGGAGCTATTTTCCACTGTCTAAATTGAAATACAGTGGGAGTCATAGCAGGAGGACGATAATGGGTAAAAAACCCATGTTTTGGTTTTTCTCTAAAATGCCCATAGATATGCTAACATATAAATATGTTGCGTTGTGAGTTCTGTATCAAGGGTTGGATTAAGGGCCGGATCGAGGGTCGGATTGAGGGCTGGATTGAGGGAAGGATTAAAGGCTAGATCAAGGGCCGAATCAAGGGTCGGATCGAGGGCTATATCAAGGGTTGGATGGCATTTTCTCCATGTTTAAATTAGCAGACAAATGTTAATCGATTGTGCTCATTTAATTAAGTTTAAATCATCATAAAATCATCAAAAATGAATATGACACATATCTTATGTTGATCCATAGAAAATTGATAGAAGAAACATGATAATACCTTCATAAATAATAATAGAGGTACACATTATACTATCCACATGTTCAAAAAGAGACTTAGAGAAGGAAAAAAATAGGCAAAACATGGAGTCAACACTCCTTTCCTTGATAACTAGTGAATACATCGACAAACCATGTATTTCAACAGATGGAAGTATGTCAATAGAATGGCTACCAGTCCATTCATTACAAATACATCATCGATGGTAAGAGTAAATTATATCTTCAATGGATGAAGTGGTAGCTCGAATGAATGGGTGGGAAAGAGCATGGTCTACGAGAGTTCAGAAGTGGATAGAGACACTAATAATTACTATACCATAAAAAGATCAAATTTTGAATTTTTTTTTTTGTAAAATGTGTTTATTTGATTTTATTATTGTTCTTTGTGATTTAAGCATTAAGAGAGGGTGTTAGAATGAATGATTATATTAGAATCATTTTGGGTTTGCTAGATATAGAAAGTTGTGAGAGATCTTCTCCAGCTATCATATCATATTTATGTGTGTGTGGTTGATATATTCCCTCATGAGTTTGTTATGTTGTTGAGGAAAAATTCATGTATAAATATGTTCTTGATTGAATAATAAATATATGTAGAATAGTGTTTTGTGTGTACAATATGTCTACTCTCTCAATTCTTAAGTGAAACTAAGTACAACAATATAGATTGGATCTCACCTACTCTACAATAACAAGAAACCAAGAAGGCATTAACACAATAATAACCTCCTATTTACACAAAACACAAATAAAATGTGAACTAAGTATTCCTATCATTTTCTAAGTACAATGAATCCTTATCAATTTGTGACCTATTGAAATTGAGGATTGACCAAACCATAAAACAAAGAAATGGAAGGGCTATGTTACAATGAATCTTTGTTGGGTAGAAACAAATAAATGGTCATAAGAACATGCACCTATAACTTTTAGAAATGGTTTTTTCTTGCTCGTTGAGAGGGATGCAGACATTAATATGATCGTGACTCAAAATCCAACCTCTTTTCTACTTTTCTTTGTGCTTGGTTTCTCTTCTAGGAAAGAAAAGATGAGGCATAATTTGGGTAAATTCAACCATTTTGGGCTCAATAGATGATGCAAAATAGTTAGCGTTTCTATAACCTCCATTAATCTCCTATGAGTTCATTGGTTAAATTTAAATAACAAAGAAAAAAAAAAAAAGGTAGTCTACTAGTTTGTATAATTCTTATCCAAGACCTATAAGTGTTTTTTTATGTTACTATACTAAGTGTTGAAAGAAAAATGGTTATTAAGTAGTCAGAAAACTTGGATACCTAGGATATTTAGTGAAAGCATTAGGTTTTTAAATTATAAAGTGTATTGGGAGGGGGTAAAAAAAAATTATTTTGGGAGTTATTCTTTAATATCTAGTGAAATTAAGGGTATTATTTAAGATACCTTGAATGTAGGTACTATTCCATAATTTCACAAAGTGAGTCCCCATGAATAAGGTGTTTGAAAGAGGTATGGAAAAAATACAATTTTGGCACCACACTTGTTTGTTTTTCTTGTAGGTCCATATTTTAATTTTCTTAGGGTGGTATGATGTAATTGGATGATATCCTTGGGGATTTACATGAAAATGTTGAATGATTTTGATAGAAAAAGAGAAAAAACTAAGGGTCCTATGGAGGAGGGATACATAGTAGATGAGTTGTTCTCTTATGCTAGTGAGTACATCAAGCAAATTGATGACACACCAAGTGGAGTGGTTTGGGATGACCATCATGATGAGGAAAAAGGGGAACTCCAAACCAATGGAAAAGGGTGCATGATAAAGAGTAAGCCACTTATATTTTGTTAATGTATACAACTTTATTGTTTACACTAGACTTGATAATATTTATTTGATCTCATACTATTTGTCTTAATTTCATAAACACATTAACAAATTCATAAATTGATGACATAAATAAATTTATTCTTTAAAATATTGAGGAAGTGGAACTATATATCATGTTATATTAAGAGAAGATAATAAAATGAGGTAACAATAGGAAATAACTTCGATGGTTGAATGGTATAATCATGTCTTATCTCGTTCATTAAATAAAATATTCCAATGATTTCTCTCAATAGTGGGTGGTTGGCCGTCATGAATAATATGGTATGTGTGATTGTTTCCCATGAAGTGAAGAGGATGCACAAAACATAGAGATCAATTGCATGAGCCATGAAATAATCTATCTATGCCAATTTTTCATTTTAAAACGTACATTTGACTTATAATGTGTTTCATGTTTCTATTTCTCGGGTTCCTATAAAAACGACATAGTCCCTCATTTACATTTTTACAAGTGAATTTGTTCCCATATATATGGGCATATGGACATCATTTTCTCAAGATGTTTGTTAAGAACCAAACATCAATATAGCATAGAAAAACCTCAGGAAAAGTACTCAACGCCTTGAGAAAGAGATAATTTCAGATAATAAGCCTCTTCGAGGGGGCAACCAACTTTTACCCCACTTAAATGTTCAAGTACAAGATGATTCAAAATGAAAATGTCTCCTTGGTATATATAGGATACTAGGAGGTATAATTACAAATAATGGCCTAAAGTCGACATAATTAAAATAACATTACTAATCTAAATTACAACTAATGGCCTAAAGCCGACATAAATAAAATAGCATTATTAATCTAATATGCCCCAATTAA
>JASDQU010417540.1:0-10267 GCA_032191745.1 Picea mariana
CAATTTACCACCAACTAATTATATCAAGCAAGTTATTGATTAGGTGGTTACTCAAAGTAAATTCTAGATTTGGGTTTAATGTGTTTTAAGGTTGGTTTAGGGGGCTTATCAAGTTATTATTCAATGCAAAATGATCCCCAAATATCACAAATCAGAAAATTACTTGTGGCTGTTATAAAACTTGTATAAAATATAAAAATTATAGCAATGAACAAGTTATAATAGTAGTCAACTCTAGCCCTTTAAACAAGCAGAAAACTAGGGCTAAATAATGGATAGATCTAGGGTTTGTACAACTTTTGAAATCTGAAAATTTAAAGACATATAATAACCAATAAAGACCGGATGTTTAGTCCTAATTTTATAGGAACATGAAGTAACAAGGATAATTCATGCAATAAAATGATTTTTATGGGCAAACACATGCACAAAAATCAAGACATTTAAGATTTATGATGGTTTGAAATTAATACAAGCTATTAGAAAACCCTAAATGTACCCTAAAACATAAACAAAATTTGAATTTTTGAATTTATGATTGACTAGATGGGAGAAGACTAGTGCCTACTATTTTTTTTGGCATATGGGGTCAACTAAGGACTTCCTTGAAAGAATGTAAGTAGATCTAGGGTGATATCTAGGGTTGTCCACTACAACCCCTAGAAGATCCACCTAGTGCCTTACAAACTTTGAGATAGTGCAAGGGAAGATACTCTACTAGTAATCTTCCAAGAGTTATGAAGAAGGGACTTGTTTAAGAAAGACACAAAGAGGGTGCATCACCACCACTGGAGAAGTACAACTACATTTACAATCATCCACAAACAACATCCAATAGATCAAGTGAGACCACTTACTCAAGAAATTGATTCATCTTCAAAACCCTAGCCAAAAGCATCCATGAAATTTGAAAAAAAATCCACAAGACATCATCCTAAATAAGTCGCTCTAGTTATCCATCTATAGCAAATGTAGAAGAGAAGGTAGACAAGTAATTTTCTCCACAAGTTCTAGCAATGAATCACAAATGAGAAGTGCTTCTCTATTTATATGAGAGATCTAGAACCCTTTTGATTAAAATAACATTATTTTCCTTGCTTAAACCCTAAGAAAATATAAAAACTCCTTTATCTCTTTACAAGCCCTAGAGATAAGGTCATAATACATAAAATGTCCAGGATACAAGAGTGGATGAGTCAAAACACCCCCAAAGATTCTTCCAAGATGAAGTAAAATGCTCAAAAGGTAAGATGTCCTCCATAAATGCATGCTCAAAGTCACACATGTGGCATGTGTGGTCTCCAAGAGTAGATGGCTCACTCAAATGATGTGAAAAGTCATTGTAGGGGCTCCCAAGTGAAACATTCCCTCCAAAGGGTGCAAAGTTCCATCCTCCAAGTGCCAAAACATCTCCAAAAGGTGCAACGTCCCCTAAAAAAGGTGCCACGTCCTCCCAAAAGGTGCTAAGTCTTTTGTACAAGATGTGACATTCTCAAAGAATCCCAACGACCTCCATAATAAGTGGAACAACCTCCCTCAAGCATGTAGGTGGCCTCCTCAACGTCCTCTAAAGGACCAAGGCTCATATCAATGTCATATCTGTTACCACATATAATGCATAGGATTGCACATGTGGTTCTTGATCGCATGAGTCTGATTTTGGCAGGTTGATATCTTGATCCTAGCCTTTAAAAGGTTGGGATGTTGGTGGAGGTGTCTGGTATTGTGGGGATGAGAAGTGGCTTATGGGTGGTACCTTGTTTTCTCTTCATGATAGCATATCTTAGTTACTGGAGTTTTGGAGTTAGGAGTTGGTGGTTTCACTTGATTCCTTGGTTGACAAGTGTATGATGCTTTTTGGTGCTATGATATATCATTGGTAGATGATTATGTTAGTCATGATTAGCATAACCCATCACTAATACATGCCCCTTTTATTATAACTTTGAATTTTTTTAATAAAAATATCTATTTATATTACCATGTTACATACTTTATAAAGTGTCCCCTTGCTTGCATATATATATATATATATATATATGGAAATAATTTTGTATTATTTTAGGAAAGGAGGTTTAAGTTTAATATACATATGCCCACCCCATGTTATCATGACCAAAGTAATGAGAAGATATGGAGCCGTCCCCTCATACATGTACCCATGTGCTTTAAAGGGCACATATGTGGAGGTGGAAAATCACTTTTTATTGTGAGCTTTTGTCTCATTTTAAACTTTAAGGAACCGCTTCCTACCATTGCTATAGCCATGTCGACTTAAAAAACATGTGAAGAGGGCCGTTTGCATAATATATGAAATGACAGTGAACCGAGTTTTTCATAGAGCAGATCCCATTTGCAAATGTAGCCAATAATCAATAATTATGCCGAAAGGTGTACATCTATTGATAATGGGCAGATTTAATAGGAGTCTAATGCTTAATAAGTTTTTTATGGACATGATTAAATATGGCTGGAATATTCTTAGTAGTCACACAAAATAAATGGCTGTGATTTCAATCATTAACTTCCTAGCTATTATAAAGATATCAGTTTATGTGTTTACTTTTTTACATTTACCTAATCATATTTAAAAATTATATGGATAGCTAACTGATTGCTAGTAAGTGATTAACAGAAATTAAAATATTAACACCAGATAAATGAAGCCCAACAATTTATTTGTTAATAGAAAATAAAATTTAATATATTCTTTTAAAGATTCATTTCATCTTCTCAACCTTTCCACGTTCACCAACAGCTATTTTACTGCTCACCAACAGCTATTTTACTGCTGTTGTAATCTAAAGATATATCATAATATTATATAAAAGGTGCTCTCTCATGTTAGAAATTTCAAAATGTTATGTTCAAAGGGTGGCCGTCACACATAAATCCATGGGTTCTCTCTATGCGATTTTATCCAAGATGAAGGATATGGAATCGATGGCATATCCTTGCATCAAGCCGCTCACACATTGTTTTGGACATGAACCGGGGCCACCTCAACCAATCAGCGGCATGTTCATAAGACTGCAACAGGGCAATTCTGTGGAGCCGCCTTGCTGACAAATCAAGTCGAATGTATGTTTGGACGGAGCCTTCATTTTAGTGGATCCCTTATTCGACTTATGAAATGAGTCATTTCCAACTGTACTTGGTTATACAGTCGTGCGCCTTCATTCATCATGGAATGAGTGCATAGATTTTTTTCCAGCTGACCGAGGTAGTGTGAACATTGAGCCGCGAAGATCCGAGATGGTGCAAATGCATGGGGCTGCTACCATATCAGCCACGAGTTGGAACATGGGGACGCACATTGCTTCATAAGGGTTGTGGGCTCTCTTTCCTGGTTATCTTCCAGCTAAGCATTATACTGAGCAGCAGTGGGGTCATCTTTTGCCATGAACAGGGGTGCCGTACTCAGCCATTTCTTTTATTATGGTGCGATTTGCAAGCTGCCTTTAATATTGTATGTATCAAAGTCACTTAACCACATCGGGGAGCTCTATACTTAAAGCACTTTCCGACACTTTATATAATAAAGGAATTATTATTATTATTATTATTTTTTAATTTGTATGAGGTGAGCTAGAAACTCTATTTAAAGAGCAGGTCCCTCACTTCTTAAGCATGGTTGGATTTGGGAGGACTTCCTCCTTTGGAACTTAATGCAATATTTTGGATGTGTTTGGAGGCGCTACACAGTTGTCTTGTGGGTGAGGTTGTTTTTCATACTTTTATTACTGTTTATGTGTTGTTGGGATTGCTTTCGACATATGCTCAAGGAGTAAGAACGTGGTATACTCTCATTTTCACTTGAGGTTATCATTGGAATTTTGTTCATGAATGCATTTTTTTCTTTATTTATGGATGAATGCACATTAACATGATTCCTTATAGTTGCAATCTCCTTATGTGTTGGATGTTGTCTATATATGTAACTTCCCTAGCCATATCTTTGCAATTTAGGGCAACAAGGAAGGAGTTGATACAATTTGTATTTTTCAACCATATTGTCCTCTTTCCACTTTTATGACAGCCTCCCATTTGACGCCTTGTTTGACTCCATCGCCCATTGATAAGACACTAGTTTCCATTCCATTGCTGGAATTTACTCTCTAAATCACCTTTTGCACTCCATTGACTTACAATTCTAGCAATCCTTTTTAGGCTAGCCTCCCTTGAACCGGAGGAGAGCCAGCCTAAAGAGTAGAGGGGAGTTGGTGAGGTGATAGTGGCCAACACTCTAGTTACCCAAATCTATCATCTAGTTGCTTGGGACTTTTACACTTTCATAATGAAAGATTTTGCAGTAACAATATCCATGCAAAGTACATAGTCCAAAGAGGGGCACAAGTGACCCAATGTAGCCATCAATCCTGTGTATGTTCACAAGTCCAATGCAACATAAAAAGTGAGTCGTGTCAAATGTAAATGCCATTAGGTAGATCACATTAAGCATCATCTTCAAACTTCACAATAACTCATAGAATCCATACAATTTGCTGTATGAGAGGGTCATCATTAGACCTTATTACATGCGCCAGTACCCGAGAAGAGAAGTATTTCTCATGAAACCCATCAAGAAGCATGTGCAATGATAAATGGTATGGTTTGGGGGTTAACTTCATGAGTGTTATTGCATAGTCATGTGAGGTTATGTAAGATATTCATCCACATGAATGCCTTTGTAACGAGGGAGCCCTTATACATTGAGTTTCCCTTTCATCGACATTGTGTCTTTCCAAACCCCTTTTTTTTCTTTTTCTAGCTTTTGGCTTTTTCTTTAGTTCATTTAGTCCTTTTTAGATAGGCATTCATTGCATAGAACTTGGGGTGATGGTCTCATAGCGAGGGGGCATTGCTCATGCTTTATTTCCTTTGATTATTTGTCATTTTTTTTTTCATTTTGCTTTGCATTTTGATTTTAGCATCTTCCTCTTTTTTTTTTTTTTTTTTATTAAGTTACATCAACCTCGAGCATTCAAGCTCCTTCTTCTCATGGGAATATGAAGCATAAACCTATATGTATGACATATGACCACCAACCCAAAAGAAGGGGCAATGGAAATCGGGAAAGATGGAGAATGTTATGCATGGATTGAGAAATGGACACGCTTCCCCTTTCAAATCTCCCTAGTGATACAACCCTACCCGAGAGTGACAACACTTATCTAGAAGATGATGATGACCACCAAGGTGAAACAAGGCAAAATATACAAATTTAGAGCATCATGATCCATTATCCGACTCAACCAATGGTTATTATTTTCACAACAAATACATAAGACATTTAACACTTAATATGAAACAATGAAATGAGGTACCTCATGTAACGTTGAGCACCATAGTCATCCAATGTAAGTGAGCTAAACATAATGTGGAGAGCATCGTTGGTTAACTGTTTGTGGAGAACCATGGATCTCGTATGTGATACTGCTGTCTATGTTATGGATTCTAGGAGAAAAAACCTCCGCTAGTTACCCCTAGATGTGAGGGGGTAACTATGGGGAAAGAGGGTTGTGGATTAAGACTGTTGTAGGAGTAAATATTCACCGTGAACCTAGGAATTGGGCTGTGAGAAGAGAGTTAGAGCTAGCCATAGGAAGAGTTCTCCCTTGTGGATTCATAGCCTCAGCTTGGCGGTGGCCTCTGTTGCAGAGAGGTTAAGTGCAACAGAGAGCCTATTGTTGGTTGGAATGTCCTTTTTCTGTAGCTAATTGGTGGACAATTTCTAGATAGATAACTGTTCATGAATGTACTTGTTCATTGTGCTGAATTATCATGGTTTATGTCATGGTTTGAGTTAATTTATAGTCTATTCAGTTCTAATTGCCTATATTAGCCCACATTTATAATTTATGGTCTTATGGATAATCAAATGGTTACATTATGTTGCATAAATCTATACTGTCATGCTTGCATATAGTACATAGTTAATAACATAATAATGAGATATGGTAATAGAATAAAAAATAGTGTGAATTTGGGTGGTTAAAAGAGTACCCCATATCCTTAAAGTGCATAGAGGGTATTTAGGTATGTTACATCATATCTTGTGAAAAATTCAAAAGAATTCATCATGATGGTTTTTAACAAATCCTACAAATTCTTGAGGCAAAAGTCGGCAATGAAAATTACTAGGGAGAAGGAACCTCCAAACTTCCTTGCCTGCAGATCTAAATAGTATAATCATGTACTCTAGTTTTTCCTTTGGGATTCTAGAATTATGTTTTAAGCATCTCGATTCTCACATGTTGAAGTTGGTCTTTCATTCTGTACTAGACTTTACTAAAATGTCCATGTGTTAGCTCACTATCTTCCTTTAAAATGAACATCCAATCGATCATATAAGTGAAATAAAAGACAACAATAAGCTTTGGTAGAAAGCTATCTGAAATAGTATTAAAGTCAAGTTGGTCTTTCATTTTGTATTAGACTTTACTAAAAGGTCCATATCTTAGCTCACTATCTTCCTTTAAAATGAACATGCAATAGATCATATATTATAAATGAAATAAAAGACAACAATAAGTTTTTAGAAATCTATCTCAAATAGTATTATATATATATATATATATATATATATATATATACTTCTTAAGAAGGCTTACTAATGGAAAGTTTTTCTACCAAAAAGAGCCATGGACTAATTTTTGGATAAAGAACACTAGTTAATAGTGCACTTTCATGAGAAGTAGTGAAGGATGAGATAGAACTTAGAAGATAATGAAAGACACGTGGTGGTTACTATGGAAAATCCTTTTGAACATGGAAAACATCTGAAAGCTTCTGCTATGGAACTAAACATAAACATTTTTTTAGAAGTGAAAACTAGAATCATAGAATAACGATGGTGTTGATTCTTTCTAGAGAAAAGATGAAGATTAACCTATTTGAGACAGTAATCAACTATGATTTTATGTTCCATTTAGGCGAACTTGGATTAGAGCTCTCAGCTTTTGATATTTAATTTATGACCATGTTTATTCTTGGAAGCCTTAGATCATTCTCATTCATTTTCTAGGAAGTATGCACTTCATGAATATGATAATTCTTCACGTCAACTCCTTTACATTACTTGTTTTAAAGTTTGAATTATTGTAAAGTTAGGAGCCTAGTTTTGCCTTTTCTTCATCCTTATTGAAATCCCTAGAAGACCATCATCACTTGCATCTGCAGCGAGACATGTACAAAAGCAACATACTCTTTATAACATAGATGCATAAAAGTTTAGATCACTAGAAACTAGCCCAAGATATGCCTTGTTACTTCCTAACCATCAGTAAATCATGTTGAATACATCAGCATTAAAAATGTATACAATGTGGCAATAGTGGCACACACATTTTTGCTTGTGCTGAGCATTCGTAGACATAAAACTCTGGACATATTATTACAGCAATGGATTAATAAATCATTTAGAGTCATTGTCTATGTAATTGATTGCAGTCAATGTCAACTGACCTTTGAGCAAAGCATTAAGTTCACAGGAAAGGTTATTAATGTACATAACGACAATTACTCTATGGAATTTAACTTGTACAGGTTCCATGAGACAAATTGGCCTTAGTGAGCCTTACATAATCACGGCAATTCATGAAATAGGCCAATTAATAGCAAGGAAACTATGTACATGCATATAAACCTATGACTATATAGTACAATGAACCATCAGCTCCTAGTGACACTCCTATAGTTAGCTAATTACAGATCAAAGCTATGACTGTTGAAATGAAACACAGTTTTATTTGTCGAGTTCCTCAAGTTGTATGACCTGCATTCCTTTGCTACACTTGCCTGTAAACTTTGGGGACCACATACTAAAACACCAATATCAACATTCTCCCACTCATTAGACACTTTCCCGAAAATTTCTGCATTCAAACAATGTCAAAGATTGTCAGATCTTCAGACCAATATTGATCAACATAGCAATCACGTGTTTACACGGATCTGTTACAATGCAATAGGCATTTAAATGTTTAACGATTGTTTCCCACTGTCATTCATATTATTTTATGGATATAGATAGATATTCTTTCATCTGTTAAAACTTCTCATATATTCATTTTGCCTTCTGAATAGTGGCATTTGACAATGGTATTGCTCTCTGCGAACGCATAATTTATGATTTTCTGATTACTCAAGGCATGCGAAGTATGGGTTCTCAGCTGTGACTATATATTTAGTAGTGATGAAAATGGAATTTATGGTGAACAACTTTGTTACATATGGCTATTTTCCCAAAATATAAATCCACTTTTGGCACAGTGAAAGATAGGCAAGGTTAGAAAGTGAAGTGTCCCAAATTCCAATGCCCAGAGACTAAAACATTATGAGTTGTATAGAAAATAGCTCATAAATACATATTTATTTGCACACAAAAAATGTTGTATTTAAGTACACAACAGAAAACTATTTTGAGACATGATTATGAGTTTGGATGCAATAAGTCATTTTAAAGTTTAAACACACAAGACAACAAGGTCCTGAAAGGCTGATGTTATGCAGTCCAAAAAAGGACAGATGAAAGATGAATTGAATTGATAGCCCATGTCAATTTAAAGTGCATATCAGAAATCAGGCTTGGAATTTTACAGTCACCCCGAACTATCTAGCTAAATTTCGACGACAGTTTCAGTTATCACAATGTCACTAATTAACAGTTTATAAAATAAATCAAATGTAAAGTGCTAAAAAATCTTTGTTTTTGAA
This sequence comes from Picea mariana, assembly GCA_032191745.1. Classification (NCBI taxonomy): domain Eukaryota; kingdom Viridiplantae; phylum Streptophyta; class Pinopsida; order Pinales; family Pinaceae; genus Picea; species Picea mariana. Next base: position 8,719 of record JASDQU010417540.1, read on the forward strand.
CTCTCGACACTATAGCATAAACTTACTGCTTATTAATTGCTCATTCTTTTCATGTATAATTTAAGTTAAAATGCAAAGTTATTACTTTGTTTAGTGCGGAACACTATACTAAATTGGGGATTTTACATATTGTATACAAGGATAAATTGATATTAGACAGTAGGTGGGGACAATCAAGGATAATTACACAAAATTTTCAATTCCAATTCCAATATTATTTTAATGAGTTGCCACATGTTGGATGACTAGACCAAAGTGACATGAACACTATGATTGAAAAATACAGTTTGCTTGAAACCCATGTCAGGTAGTACACATATGCTGATTGTGGTAGAATATGAACATATATATATATATATATATATATATATATAGAGAGAGAGAGAGAGAGAGAGAGAGAGAGAGAGGTCACAGTCTCATTTTATAATCAGTACTTGTGGTGTAAAGATATTCTCCCATGGAAAATTAAATTCGGAACTATTGACGAGGATAGGAACCTTAAATGTAGTTTGAGTCCCAATTTATGAATGGCAAGAAGCATATTTCTACAACATAAACCTGATCCAAACATTGAAGAGATTCTTACAGTAGGAATCAAGTGGGAAGTGTTACACCTTAGATTCACTTCAGTGTACCCTACATTTTTCGCCAGATGTGACCCATCATATGAGCAAATTATGTGCCACATTGTATCATGATGAGCCAAAAGTGTGGTTGTATTTGTACTCGTGTATTGTATTGGACCATGCTTAGATGTTCTATGTATTGGTGGGGGGACTATGTAGTATCTCTTGACCCCTTGTGGTCAGTCATGGCCCATCCTTTTAATCCCCATTTCAAGATAGGCATTGTTCTTATGGCTTTGACCAACTGCCCTTTGATGTTGGTAACTCTTCATCATGTCGGTCATTTATGATCTAGGGAGGTATGCGACCATCTTGGGGTGGATCTACTAGGACACATGATCTACGGGAGCTACCCATCTCTCTCACACTCCTTTGTATATAATGTAAAAGTGTTTCTCTTGTTGTAAAGGTTGTCACACCTATATATAACACACTTATTTTATGCCTAAGCATGGATCCCTATCTTACGTATTCATCACACTTTGGCCATCTACTATCAGAGATGATTCTGTAGATGCTCACTCAATTTCATGTTTCTCAAGGCAGTCTTACAGTTCTTGAGGAAGTACACGTATCCCAAGGCACATGTCACATCCTCCGAGGCACAAATGGACTATTTATGCATGCATAGACACCCTCTACACATGCCACATTGAAAATTCTAGAACATCCTCTCATTTCATCACCTTTTTAGCATCTTTTCACTTGATTAGAGGGTCAATCCACACGTGTGGACATTATGACAGCTATGAGGTGTTTTTATTAGTTGATTTGACTTGGAGGGGCACTTTCCATGCCTCGTGGATGATCTCCGCTTGAGATGAGGGTGTGAACACACCTTGTAGGCATCTTTTGAGCATTAATGAGCACATTTATAGGAGTCGTCCACTTATTGGGGTATTTTTTGAAATATCCCTGATCCG
>JASDQU010417545.1:0-10289 GCA_032191745.1 Picea mariana
TAGAAAAGAGTCAGGCCAAGTACAAAACGAGACATGACAAGCATCGTGTTGATCACAGTTTCGAAGTTGGTGATGAAGTGTGGCTTTACATCAGAAAGGAGAGGCTTAAAGGAGAAGGTAAAAAGTTGAAGCCAATTCGATATGGTCCCTTCAAGATTGTTGACAAGATTGGTAACAATGCTTTTCATTTAGATTTGCCTCCATATATGCAGATGTATGCAGTTGTTAATGTTGAGCATTTGAAGTTGTATGAGCCTCCATTTATTGATGATCAAGGAGAGCATGTTCATATTCCTTCCATAGATGATTTTTCTCTAGAGTATCTAACAGAACTGCAGGAAGACACCATACTTGACAGGAGGATGCGAACTTCGAAGCGAGGAAATGTGGAGTATTTGCGAGTTGGTATTAAAGGGACGAATCCAAGCAAGGCCAAGTNAGTCTTTTGGAGGTCCAAAAGCTTCCCAATGGGGAGGTGTGATCAAGGGATCAAATTTTGCTCAATTTTCAAAGTGCTCGGAATGCGACGAAAACAGTGACATTGCATCCGTCTCATCTTCCTGATTCCGGTGATATATTTACTTTCACAAACAGAGTCCGTATGAAGGAGTTATCGCGATCTGTCCGCCAAGCCAAAGAGGCAAAATTTTTGGATGCTCACTGTACCTGTCCGTACAGTCCGTACAGTGACATGGCAGGACCGTACGACCGTACGGTGATGATGTGGAAATTTTTGGTTGGATGGTTGCTGGCGAATCAGGTGTTGACACGTGTCTTGTTGGTAGCGAATGGTATGAGGGCACGTGGCCCAATGCTTGGGCACCACGTGTCCCTCGTTGGTTGGTTTATAATTGCTATGTAAAACTAATGGAGGCCACGGGGTTCGACCCCCAGACCTCCCACAGCATAAGTCTTAACAATACTCCACTAACCAATATGTCGCCCGATGTTCCTTGTTACGGATTCCAACTCACATATATTTCATATGGTACATTGTATTATTTGGAAAGGGGGTGGGTTGGGGCTTATTCCCGACCCATAGTTTATACCATACATATAAAACATATGTTATAACCATATGTTATATAACATATGCGCACGAGTGTATATAACAATTGAACCAAAGTTTATACCATTGTGTTGTGCGCGCGGTTATAATATTTGCGCGGGGTTTTTAAAATGTATTGCCACGGTTTTGCATATGACCAAGGGCGCGGGTGGTTATGCCTGTTCCAATGAACTAACCACCGTTTTCCAAAGCGCACGGTCCTATGCGCCATGTGCCCAGGAGCCGAGGCGGTTAGGGGCTGGCGCGCCCTTAACCATCCTACGGTTTGTACCGGTGCGTGGTTGTGTACGGGACTAAGTTTTTATGCTTAAATGAGCGTGTGAGCCAGGTTTGCAAGAGCAAGGGTACGATTTGTAGAACCAGAGACAACAAAGTTGAAGAGGGAGACTTCAAGGAGGCTAACTTCTTCATTTTTCGACCGATTGAGGTGTTGAAAGAGCCCAGACAGGGGTTTTGGGACGCTGGGAAGCCATTGGAGCAGTCGGTTTGTTATTTTGAGCATTGTAAGGCATGTTTTTGAGCAATTTAATAATAATGATCCATTGGAAGCTGGACCAGGAGATCTAGCTCGGAGAGGGTTGAACTCCTTTATCAAGTTGTTGTGTTTATGTGCTGATGTTCAATGTTTTATGCTGCTGTCTATGTGTATTTTGCATAAGTAATCCTTAATTTATGTGTTGCAAATTGATCCTGTTGCTTTAAACACATAACATTTCACTTGCAATTATTATTCAAGTTTTTCAAGTCTTCTTCATTTTTAGATCATAGGGGGAAGGCAATGCATTGTAGTAATGCATGAAAGTAGCTTGGTTCTGAGGGTGGATGAGTTCGAGGATTTGATTGTATAACTTGGTGAAACAAAAGTTGAAAGAATTGATGTTCTCACCATCCTTATAGGTGACATTATTGTATTCCCTTAACTTCTCGGCTGAGCTTTTAGATTACCCATAAGTGGATTGGAACCAATAGATTAACTCCTCCCAAGTAGACAAAATATTAGGAGAAAGGTCAAAGAAATCGGTCGCATCCTTTCCTTCCAAGGAATTGATGAATAATCACATGCAAGTATCATTGTCATTGGCCCCTATCTTATGAAAAGCATTAGAAAATTCCACCAGGTGTTCATTTGTAGTGACAATGTTATTTCCCGAGAACCTAGGAAGATGCTCTTTAAATTTAGGAAGTGGATGAGTAGTAGGTGCTAGGTTAAGAGGAGAGGACACATGCCACGGTGTGGTTGTGGAATCTTCTTCGAACTAAAAAATCCCATACTTTTTAATGACTTTGGTGGGATTTGTGGTATATTAGACAAGGATATGGTGGTTATATATGTTGGAAATATAACTAAGAGGGGGGGTGAATCAGTTATATATATAATCTTGAAAATTTCCCCCTTTTTTTAAAATTCTTTCTAGATTATTAGTTAATATGTTGCTGATAACTTAACATGCATAGATATATAATGATCAATCACAGAATAGATAGAGACACTGATTTTCCTGAGGAAACCCATAAAGGGTGATAACCTCTTCTTCTTAGGATGTCAATCAAGCTCCAAATTTCATGTACATCACAGTCTTTGAGCTCCAACTCAAATATGAGGCTATAACCTATGATAGCAAGCTACAACTTGCAGAGAGAACCAACTCTTAGATTTCTCTAGAACCAACTAGATGGAAGCACCAACTCCTAGGTTTTTCTAGAACCAACCAGATGGAAGCACCAACTCCCATATTTCTTCTAGCATCAACTAGAATTTAGAGGACTACAATCCTCCCTAGCACCACCCTACCACCCTGATTGATTCTTGCAAAACTTTTACTTACTTGCTATGTATCTGATATGGTTTGTTACAGCTCCAAGTATCCTCTGTCTTATTTTGCTTCTATCCTCTATTTTGTTTCTGCATATTTCTTCTTCTATGCTCTTCTCTCTTTCCTCGAGCGCACCACACCCTCTGTTCAACTTCTCTTCTGCCTTTTTATGCTCTGTGTTGCCTCTGCATCCTATACACCGCATCTCTGATCTCCACTTCAGGTACTGCTCTTCATCTCTGCCTACCCAAATGCATCACCATCAAAAATATCACACACTATTATATGTTTTGTATTTCTTTCTCACGTCGAGTCCTCTGCTCGATCATCATATCAACTCTTATTCTTCTCTGGCGGTTATGTTGTATCTGTTCATCATTAGTGGTAGATATCGAAAGATTCTTTGGCTTCTTTGTCTATCGAAAAAATTCGTCTTCTCTGTCAGTTACAACTAGTCAATTATGGCTTCTTTGGCTTCTAATCCCCTTCCTTCATGTGACCACCGGCGGTGACCAAACGCCTATTCAAAAGGATCTTTGCATTCTTGGTTTAGCGAGCGCTAGCTCCCTTTTTTTTCGATATGACCTTGGGAGATTAACTTCACATGACCGCGTGATTTCAGGTGCGAGCTCTCTTCTCCTTAGCCCACTGTCGCATGTGACCTCAAGCTACATTCTTGCACAAGTGAATGATTATGGGTGCATCCAATAGTCGTTTGGGATTAACCACTTTTCTCCTCGCAATCTACCTCCAACTGCCACATACCTTTTCTCTGATACCGTGGTTGCAATTGCGGCCTGCCCTCAAAAAATTATCTTCCGAGCAACTTCTGAACCCTTAAACAGGTGTGATTGTCAATCTCACGGTCTCTGATAGATTCCCTCAATCATCGACTCATATATCTTGTCTTTTCCTGTCTTCTTTCCTCCATCCATGCGCGATCCTTAGTCTCAACGACCAAGTGACATGTGGCCCTCCAAACCAATGGACGAGATCGATTTCGCCTTTCGGGCTTCGGGAGTCTTGATTCTCAAACTCCGCTTGCTCATAGAGCATTTCACCTAGATTCCATGATCCAATGACGCGTGTCCCCTTTTGGATCGACGGTCACAATCCCTTCAGGTATTTAGGGTTCAAAAATCTCGAATTTTCGACCTTTCAACCTTCCTTTGCTTTTTCCTGGAGATGACAATCCACTGACGCGTGTCCCTTTTTGGATTGATGGTCGAGATCTCCTTTGGGTCTCCGGACTTAGAAGATTTCAAATCTCAACTTCTCATTTCTTCTGACTCGATATCTTCCAAAATGGAAGATATGCTGACATTTGTCCTTCTCGAATAAACGGTCACAATCCCTTCAGGTATTTGGGGTTCGACAATATCAACTTTCCAACCTTTCCTCCTTCCTTTGCTTTTATCCGGAGTTAGCAATCGAATGACGTGTGTCTCTCAGAATCGAACGGTTGAGATTGAATTTGGGTTTCCGGGGTTTAGGAATCTCAACTCTCAACTTTCTTTTCTCATTTTTCCCAAAGTGTTTTTCCCCAAACTGCACATATTTCGGCCATGCGTCCTTCTGACAATTGACGGTCTAGATCTTCTTCAGGTATTCGGCGTTCGGGACTTCGGGACTTTAGGCTAATCATTGGTGGTAAAAATCCCGGAGTGATGTCACTTACTTACGTCACTTGATGATGTGTCATGATCCTAGTAGCTGCCACATGTCACTTGGATTTGTGATTTTCACATACCTGAAATGTCGAATCAACTTGATACTTGTCATTGTCTGATTGTGCCATGTGTCCTTGCTGACATAGGCTTGCTGACGTGGATCGTCATTCACTTCGGGACTTCGGGTATTTTGACTTTTCAAGTTGCCAATTCTTTCGAAGTGAGAATCCCTGAACAATAACCTCCTCGCAAATTTTAGACTCGAACTAAATGTTGTTTGTCGATCATGTTCTTAGATTGATGACTCGATCTTTCTACGATACTTCTTTTCTAGCTTATCCTATCCTTCCACTTTAAAATGATCTAACGGGTGTCATTTACTCCGGCTCTCCGACTCTCTGGACTTCGGGTTTTTCAAGTCTCAAACTGAAGAATCCTCGAAGTGATTTTCTTCGGAGTTGTGGATCATGTGCCACCTGTCAGTCTTGATGATAGATGGTCCCTTATTACTTCGGGACTTTGGGACTTTGACAAGTTCACTCTCCTATGCTCATCCAAAGGCTTAACCTTCATGCATTTACTTCTGGATCCAACAACGGTTGATCCTTGGTGCTCAGATCCAACGAATCATATTTGTACTTCTCCTCTGCGCTTCCTATGGTCACTGGATGTTGATCTAACAATCATCGAGTATTCGTGATTGGTGATCCAATGACCACTGTCGTTCTTCCTCCTGAGCTTTCTGATATCTTTGACTTATAAGGTTTTCTAAGTGTTCAAAGGTCTCAACCTTTTCTCCTCTTGCGAGTCTATCTCTTATACCTCGGCTGCACTTATGGAAAGCGCAAATCACTATCTCTTCAGAGATTTTATATCTGCATATTGTTCGCTCCTCCTCCTAAGCTTACGATTACTTCTGCTCTGCCTTCTGTTCTTTCCATCAATGACAAGTACACTCTTCTTGTAAACATGCCAACAATCTCCCCCTTTGGAATTGATGGCAACCCTGACAGGTTACTTAGATCTCCAACTGTAGAATCCATACCACTCATTTTCTCCCCCTTTGACATCAATATCAAAGAAAACATTCTCCCCCTGAGTTTTTGTAGTACTTTTCCGGAGGTATCAGATATTCAATCAACACATAATCCCCCTGACCAGATAGATTGTTTTAACTTGATAACAGGGTCATGCCCAACTTTTTGTGTAGAGACTCAAACTGATATTTTGCAAGTGGTTTAGTGAAGATATCAACAATTTGATCTTTGGATGGAATATAATGCAAAGAAACAACAATGTTTGTCACTCGTTCCCTCAAGAAGTGATATTTGATGGCTATATGCTTGGTCTTGGAGTGAAATACAAGATTTTTTGACACACTAATTGCACTAGTATTATCACAATGGATTGGGATTGGTGCAACATATTTTACCTCCAATTCTACAAGTGTCTGAATCATCCAAAATACTTGAGTACAACAAGTGGCAACTGCAATGTATTCAACTTCTGTAGTTGATAAGGAAATTGAACTTTGCTTCTTGCTAAACCATGCTACAAGGGAATCTCCTAAGAAGAATGCACCTCCACTCATGCTTTTCCTTTCATCCATGCAGTTAGCCCAATCAACATCTGATTAGACTAATAGTTGAAAATTTTGACTCTTAGGATACCATAGGCCATAGTTCATTGTTCATTTCAAGTATCTGAATATTCTTTTGACAGCTAAAAAATGACTATGTTTAGGTGCAGCCTGATACCTCCCTACCATGCCAACAACATGAATTATGTCTAGATGAGATGTTGTGATGTACAATAGGTTATCTATCATAGACCTATATGAACTCTGATCAACATATGGTGAGTCATCATCCTTGCTTAACTTGCATCCAATGACCATAGGTGTGCTCACAGGTGTAGAATCCTCCATTTGAAACCTTTTCAACATTTATTTTAGATATTTCTCTTGAGAAATAAATATTCGATCAGACCTCTGAGTAATTTGCAGACAAAGAAAAAAAGACAGTTCCCCTATCATAGACATTTTGAATTCAGACTGTATGGAAGAAGTAAACCATTGCACCAATGAAGAATTATTTCTCCTGAAGATGATGTCATCTACATAGACCAACACAATGAACAAATCATTACCTCTGTTTTGATATATAGATTGTTGTCAACTATTCCTCTCTTGAACCCTTTGTCTTGAACATACCTATCCAGCCTGTCATACTAGGCACGAGGAGCTTGTTTCAACCCATATAAGGCTTTCTTTAGCTTGCAGACAAAGTCAGGGTTATCTGATAGTTGGAAACCCTCCGGTTGTTCCATATAGACTTCTTCTTTTAGATATCCATTTAGAAAAGCTGACTTGACATCCATTTGATAGAATTTAAACTATTTATGACAAGCATAAGAAAGGAACATTCTAATAGCTTCTAATCTTGCTACAGGTGCAAATGTTTCATCAAAACCCAGTCCTTCTATTTCAGAATATCCTTTGCAGACCAATCTAGCCTTATTTCTTACAATATTTTCTTTCCCATTCATCTTATTTTTATAGACCCATTTGGATCCTATTACATTTTTATTTGTTGGCCTAGGAACGAGTTCACAAGTGTCATTCTTTTCAATCTGGTCTAGTTCCTCATTCATTGATTTTAACCAATTTACATCTTCACTGACTTCATTGAAGTTCTTGGGTTCCACCATGGATATGAAGGCTATATGTGATTGCTCAGTGTATTTGAGTATCCTCCTCCTAGTTTGTACACCTTTGTCTTTCTCACCAATTATTTGACTTTCAGGATGATTCTTTTGAGTAATTCTGGAGGAAGGATTTGATGTTGATTGTTGCACTGACTCTTCTTGTCTTCCACCTAATTCATCATCTTCTTGTGACTTTGGTATTTGTTGTTCTTCATTTCATTATTCTCATCATCTTTTTCATCTGGCTTAGTGCTTATTCTCTGTTGATCTTTTACAAGAGCTTCTTCATCAATTCAAACATCAATACAGTCTACTAATTTATGCATTATTTTGTTAAAGCATCTGTATCCTTTACTGTTCATTGCATATCCTAAGAAGATAACTTCATCAAATCTTCTATCAAATTTTCCCAGATGATCATCATTATTTTTGATGTAGCATTTACTTCCAAATACTTTTAAGTGCTTAATGGATGCAGGTCGACCAAACCACAACTCATGTGGAGTTTTATCACTGTTCGGCCTTAGATGTGTTTTTTTCAGAATATGAACACCTATGTGAACAACCTCCACCCACTGGAAGGTTTGTGAAATTTCCCTTTCATTCATCATAGCCCTTGCCATCTGCTGAACTTATCTGTTTTTGCGTTCTACAACTCCATTTTGTTGAGGAGTACCTGGAATAGTATATTCTCTTTTAATTCCATGTCTGTCACATAATTCTTTAAAATATCTTGACATAAATTCTCCTCCTCTATCTGAGCGAATTTCCTTTAATTTCCTTCCTGTTTGATTCTCGACTAATGCCTTAAACATTTTGAACTTATCAAACGCATCAGATTTTTCTCTCAAAAAGGAAACCCATGTACGTCTGGAGAAGTCATCAATGACCAGCATAAAGTAACGTTCTCCTCCAGTTCCTTCCTTTCGCGATGGTCCACACAGATCCATATGAACAAGTTGAAGCGGTTTCTCTGAAGATGTAAAACTCTTTGATTTGAATTGAGCATGAGTCAACTTCCCCATTTGGTAGGACTTGCATACATAGTTATTAGGCTTAGAAATTTTTGGAAGGTCTTTCAAAACACCTTCATTATTTAGTTTGACAATATGATCAAAATTCAGGTGTCCAAGCCTTTTGTGCCATAACCAACTTTCATCAATTTTTCTTAAATGACATTTGTCCTTATCTTCCTTCATAACATATACATTTTTTTCGGTTCTAACCCCTTTTACAAGAAGCTCTCATGTGTTTACTATATTTATTTTACAATTCTTGGCAATGAAAGTGACTTCACATCCTCTGTCACATATCTGACTGACACTAAGAAGATTATGCTTTAAACCATCAAAAAATAATACTTCTTGAGCTTTGCTTCTTCCATTACTTAAGTTTACTAGACCTTTACCTATGATCTTTCCTGGGCCATTATTTCCAAAGGTCACACTCCCTGATTTATTTTCCTTGAGTGATAGGAACTTACTTTTGTCACCTTTCATATGACTGGAGCATCCGCTCTCAATATACCAAAAGTATTTTTTTCTTTGAGCTGACAACACCAATCCACACTTGTTATCTTCATTCTTCTTCCAAACCTTGATGTTTTCAGCTCTGTGATTTGAATCTGGCTTATAGTTCTTTAAGAGACAGTCTGCAACTTTATGTCCATAATTATGGAAGATGTAACATTCTGGTTCATTGAATAAAGGATCATAACGATTATTATGCTTAGTCTGCGTCTTTTTCCCAGCCATCACATGATTTGTAGTATGTGGTTGTTTGTAACTTGGTTGTATCATTCTTTGTTGAGACATGTATTTATTCCTTGGTTGTCTTGATTTATCATGGCTAAATCTTAGAGAACAATTTATAGTTTTGTGGCCAAAGTTTATTGAAGTAAAAACAATATCCATAGAAAAAATCAGTGTACCTGGAAAATGGTTGTCTTCTTTGAGTAGATCGATTTCTTACATGCTGATGATTTCCTTGAGAAGAGACTGCATTATTTCATTGTTCTTCAGATTCAGTTCTGGTAGATTTTTCTTCACTCCTCCTTGGCGACTGATTCTGTTCCTTTGTTTCTGCATGTTTGTTGTTGTCAGTAATTGTAGATTTGACAAACTTGATGGATTCTTTGTTGCTTGGCTGACCACTACTTGATCCCTCTTCATAACCCAAACCATTTTTTAACTTTGAACTTTTTTGCTGATTCAGAATGGAGGCTAATCCTTCCGAGGCTTTAATACTTTTCAGATTCTGATGATATAAGGCCTGGAATTTCTCTAGATCTTTTCTGACAGTCACTACTTCAACTTCCAATTTTTCACTTTTTTTTTTCAGCTTCCTTCAATTGTTGTTTGAGGATGTATTCAATCTTCTTAACTTATTCTAACTTAACCTTCAACATATTAATTTCTTCAGATGGTTCCTTGCATGTTTTCTCATACCTAAGCAGTAACTGTTTTTTTTTTCTTTTCTCTTAGTCAATCAATCTCTTCCATGGCACTGACAAGTTCTCCTTCAAGATCTACTTCTGCTTCACAGTCAACGAACTCACTTCATGTATCTTCAATGTTTAGATCTTCTAAATATATTAGCATGATATCATTTATTTTATCTTCAATAGAAGAGTCACTGCTTTCATCATCTGAGGGATAATCATCATTGTTTACACATAGGCTTTTCTTCTTAAATTTTTTCTATTTATAGAGATTTTTGTGTTTGTGCTTCTCTTCATCGTCATATGTCTGATCCTTTCTTTTGTGAGGACACTTAGATGAAAAATAAGCTATCTTACCACAATTGAAACATTTGAAGAGCAGTTTACCTTTGTATTTTCCCGATCCTTTCTTCAGTCTTCTCACAAAATTTTCTTCAATCTCATCTATATCAGAGTCTGTGTTTTTCTCTACTTTAAAATATGCCTCTCTTGTAGTGGATTTACCTTTGGTGATTCTCATTTCATAAGAAGTTAGGGTTCCAAGAAGTTGATCTAGTGTCAATGTTTTGAGATCAACTATTTCTTATATA